>CM035154.1:73146535-73285711 GCA_020205615.1 Panax quinquefolius
AAAAGAGCTCTAACTCATGCAAGCATACATGTGTCAACAAGTAATACAGAGTAAGTAGAGTATCGATCCCACCGAGAAAGTTGTTTAATTCAAACCACTATGTATCAACTAAATCACTATTTTTATATGCTTAAACTAAATATTATAATTGTGAATTACTCCAATTGTAGATAATAACTAAAACAAGAATAATAATGGAATAAATCAAGTCTGGAAACAATGGGATCCTAACTTCATTTAATACTTTATCTAATTACCACCATCATGCAAGAAAGTTCACATATCACAGGAAAGTAGCCAAGAGCACTAATATAGACATAGCCATTTTTCAATGTACTATGACATACTTACATAACATCCACATGCGATAGACACCATGTAATCATCAATATAACCAAAATCACTATATGTCTATGTGAAATTGCAACCATATTGAATTTAAACACAAGCCCTTATTTTAACTCATACGATGAAACAGTATATGTCTATCTGGTTCACGAAATACACAAGCCATGCAAAACAACCCCATATACGTATGCTATCATGATTACAATCCATACTCGAATGTTCATTTTCAATTCCATACAAGCACTTAAAACGAATGGTGATCAATCATTCATGCATGCAAAACAACCATGATAGAAATTCCTTATGATATATAAAATAGTCTAGCTATCAAACACGCAATTAAACTACATATTAAAATCCGTTAGAAACCCATAATGGAGTTTAGTTCATGACTGAACCAAAAGCCATTATGGGATCAAAGTTAAACATGGATAATAAGCAAACAATTGAAAGAGAAGGGATAGAAACGATCAAACCCAATTGCTGATTATAAACCAATATTAACGTTCAAATCCTCATATAAATCCGAAGAAAATAACAAGAGTTATCCACAATGATAGATAATCCCAAGAAGAAGTAGAAAAGATAGAATTTAGGATTTGTTCTACGTTGGAATCTCTCCCAGAGTGTAAACCCTAGTTCCAATATGAAAATATGTAAAAAGTAATGAATGATGCGTCTGACACCAGTCAGAATCATTTTTAATTAATTACGACCCTTAAAATTAAAAATTAAAATAAACAACTTTCAGAAAGATCGGGCCATCATCGCGCAGGCCAAGCTGGCCTCCCTCAGGTAATCCTCGCAAGCGGCACGCGATCTGTAATTTCATGTAAACTCGATTGGTCGCATGCGCCAGGTTGCGTGTGTAGCCGCTGACGCTCGCAAATTCTGGATTCTGGTTCTCCTACTACTACTACTACTACTTCTGTTCTGCTGCTCATTCTTTTGTCCATCCATGCTTAGTCTCCTTGCTCCACTTGATCCTCATGTTGTGCCTTCATTGCTCACATGCCATCTAATACCACCTTATTAGGCCATTTCCTGCACTTTTACACCAAAAGAGTTCTCAAGACATGCAATGCGAAATAACATGAAAATGCAACTAAAAACACACTAAATGTACTTGAGATGGGCATAGTTCAAGGTGAATTGATATCCAATAAGTAGGTATAAAAACCCAACTTATCGAGATGTCATTCAATGTTTTTAATTTTATAATATGATTTTAAAATTATTGTCAACGTAATAATAACCTATAGGGTCACACACATAGAACGTAATTAAAAGGGAGTTAATTTAAATTTTAAAGATTTAAATATGTCAATATGATTGATATTATTTAAATTACTTAATTTAAATTAATAGGATAATTTATATATAGATATATTAATTAAGTAAGACTTAATTAAGATATATATATAAATTCGAATTTTATTAAATTAGATTTTTGAATAATTCCTTTTAATCGCTATATATATGATATGTAGCATCCATTTTAGGTATTATTCATTAACCAAAACCCTAGCCGCTCTTAGAAAGAGACTAGAGAGAAAATAGTTTCGGAAAAATCCTCATCCTTGGTGGCTAGTACCGCGATTCCTTCTTCTGCAGATCGTATTTACGATTCATGGAGTATTCGTGTGTGGATACCATAGAGATGCAAATTGCTCAATTAATGCGTTGGAGATTTGACCGCATCATTTCGAGCTTTCTTAATCGGTATAATTTCTAACCACTGAATTAATTGTTTTTCGCATGGATCCTGTTTTAGGGTTTCGATATTGTTTTTAAATCGGTTTATTTCCACTGCGTTTTTGTGTCGAAACCCTTCATTGTCACAATATTAATATTTTATATTATTAAATCAATAATTGAGACGACAAAGTTATTCATATTATTATTTGCAATATTGACGATGTCTAGAAAGTTTTGTCGAGGAGAGGTTTGGTCACCTAATTGCGCGCCAATAGGGAGAAATCCTTATCGGAAAGCTCCCTCTTTCCTGGGAATGATCTGGTTGTTAAATATTGTGAGTTATAATATTAATGATGAATAATTGTTAATAGATTAAAAATGTGTTTATTAAAGATAAATAATTTGTGGTAAATATTTATTCAATTTTTGATATAAATATAGGGATTGTTATGAGGCATTTGTTGTAAGTTTGACTTAGTATTCCATGGGAAGATTTACTAATTTTATGGACTGTCGATGGTGGTTTTAATAGATAACTAATCTGGACCATTGATGGTGGTTTTAATAGTTAATCAATCTGGACCATTGATGGTGGTTGTAATAGTAAATCAATATGGACCATTGATGGTGGTTTTAATAGTAAATCAATCTGAACCATTGATGGTGGTTTTAATAGTGAATCAATCTGGACCGTCGGTGGTGGTTTTAATAGTAAATCAATCTGAATCGTTGGTGGTGGTTTTAAAAGTAAATCAATCTGGCCCGTCGGTGGTGGTTTTAAAAGTAAATCAATCTGGACCGTCGGTGGTGGTTTGAAAAGTAAATCAATCTGGACCATCGGTTGTGGTTTTAATAGTAATTAATATGAACCGTTTGTTCTAATAGTAAATCAATTTGGACCGTTCATGAATCAGTTACTATTTAGTCCATTCTCTTATAAATAGAAGCTTAATTCTTCTTTCATTCTCACCAATTCACTGAGATTCACAAGAGACACTATAGAGAGAGAAACTATTAGAGAGCACGAAGAAGAGTATTCTGTTACTTCACTATTGTAGTATCTAGTCTTCTACTAAGGTAAAGGGTATTATTTCTTTTCGTATTCATAAGGAATACTATTTTCGTATTCATCCTTTAATATGTCTAATAACTTGTCTCACGCTGATTACGTACTCATATGATAGGTGAAAATCCATTTCTAGCTTTAAGTATGTTATTTCTTTTCATATTCTTAAATCTAAACTTACTATGGTAAGTATTGCTTCTATAATCCTTGAAATTAGTGGAATATTCTCGAGTTTTGCGCTTTCATCCAAAGATCGCTTCATTGGAATATTGATCTGAACTTTCTTATTAAATATCAATATTTTCACCCATGGTAGTATTCACGGGTTACTATTCACTAAAATTTTATTCACTCAGGTATTCGGGGCACTTTTCATGCTGGGATACTATTCACGAGTTACTATTCACCCGGTTACTATTCACTCAAATATTATTCACTCGGGTATTCAGGGCACTTTTCATGTCGAGATACTATTCATGGGATACTATTCCCGAAGTACTATTCACAGGATACTATTTATGGGGTACTATTCACCAAAAAATTTATTTCTTTTCTGTCCAAATTACTTTTGATACATGGATATTATTCTTGAATTTTACTCCACAAAGAAGTATCATGTTGACAATTTGGACATTATTGAATTCTGGATAAATTAAGTTATAAATCTTTAAAAATTTATCATTTGCTTTATTTTAATTGAATTCTTATATCATTGTCATCATCCTCATGCTTATATTGTGATGAAAGTCATCTTTGGCTTACGTGCATAGATGGACTGTTAATTGGTATGATTATGACCAGGGATAATTTGGTATAATCATGACCATTGATGATTACATGAATATTCTTGGCCCGTAGTGCAAGAATAATTTGTGGACGTGATACTAATGAATATCTTTGGCCCGTAGTGCATAGGGATGATTCGATGATGTGATTTATTTATTAAGCTGAGTCCCAGCGATAAAGTTAATGATAAACTTTTTAAATCATAGAAGATAGCAGATATCATGCTCTACTTAACTCTTCTAATGAATTTCTTGTTCCCCTGCAGTTAAACTTGTTGTCTATTATATTCTATCAGTTTAACATTGTTGAAGGCTAATGATAACTTATTCTGCATTATCTTAGTCATAATATTTCTTATTGGGATAGTTGAGCTCACCCTTTTACTTCCATTGTTCTCTTCAGGAAATGAGAACGTAGCCGGAACTAGTCGGGGAACGGAGTGATGGTTCGAGATGGTGTTATAGCAGTCCTCACTATTCTGTAAAATAGTGTGACAATAAATGTAATGAGGACTCCATTTGAGTTTGGATATTGTCTAGAAGATAATATTCGTGTAAAAACTCTCAGCTGATGTTGTATAATTAAGTTTGTATTTGTATTCAGTACCATATATTTGGCGACCAAGATGGGTGATGTATACCTATTTTGGGGGCATCACAACAGATATAGTCGAGCAATATGCATGAATCATATGAATATATATTCTATAACTAAATCAATAGTTATGAAGTACTATAAATAAACCAAAATAGTACTTCTCTTTTTCATTAAAATGTTTAACGATGAAAATCATCAGTTAAACCTTGAGTTCGGTCAAATACCTTGAGCATTTCGTTCTTTCTTTCTCTGAAAAAGACAACCCGACACAAAGTTCGTAAGTCCGACATTTCTTACGAGCACGTCTAGGTAATCAGCCTATAGTACTCTATGTTGTACAACACCACTACATTAAACGTATCTAAGTTTAAGTTTTGGCAACCTCACGTGCCAGTCATTTTACGACAAAACATTTGTTTATTCATACTCAGTCTTTCTTTGAATCCATACCAGAATAGTTGGCATAAGATAGCAATATTTATAGTATTTCGATAGATTATAACAAAATCCACAAAATACTATAATCCCGGTCTAACCGAAGGAAATGACTTTGACTTCTTTGTCACATCAATTCATGTGTATGATATATGAATCATAAAGCTTGTCCAAATAAGTGTAGACAAGAGTTTAGAACACTTACCTTCAGCGTCTTCTACTATTAATTCACTTTCCTTTGAGTCGTTATAGATTTTACATAACATAATCACATATTATATCATGATAGAATACGTACAATTTATAAGTATTATCATTAATCTATCTTCTCCTTCTTCTCTGTCTAACTATCCGTTTGTTTAACTTACTAACATTCACTAGCTTAGTTAATGTTCATTATGGTTTTATAACATTTTATTGTTATAAGTGAACTTACTTATTCAATGTTTAAGTAATTACATTTCAAGCAATCTCAAACATACATTTAACGTGCGTACGGTTTATCGTATTATTAAACTTACTTTGTGTTTACGTTTTCGTAACCTTTTGTTAACTTTTAATTGTTGAACTTAAGGTTTTAATCATCTTTAAGATGTTACTTTAAGTTTAATTAAGGTCATAATTTACCTTCAATCAACTTACCTTTCTTTTGTTTTCATATTTATTCTTCTCTCGCTTTGTTTCAGGGACTCTAGGATCATAGTATTTATTGCTGTAAATATTCACTACGTGTTGTAGCGCATCTCTCTCAAAGTCATTGTCGATCCCCATCCCGGCGTACTGGGTGCCACTTTCTTAGGCTTGGAGGCATCTGCAATACTTACCGAGCCTTTGAAATTTTTTTAAGTTTTTCATTTCAAATTCTTTCCGGGCTCGTAACCTAATCGTTATAAGTCAGAATTGGCTCATTCAAAAGTCGTTATCTCACATACTTCGTATACTTCGATTTCATTCGGACAAAATAAGTTTCTAAATCCGGTAACACTAAATTCACTATTTAAATTTTCTATTACGCGTTCGTTAAACTTTCGTGAACTTTCATAGCTTGTTTCTTCGTTTTAAGTCAGAATTCGACCATCCTTGAGTCCATAACTCTTAAATGCAAAGTTATACGATATGCCATCCATGACTTATCATAAGGGCCCACATGGGTGTCCCTATGTGTAAGACCCCAACTTTTATGAATAAAGATTTAATTTTCTCTAAATATTATTTTAAATAATAAGGTGTGGATTTTATATAATGTTATAGTTATGGGTAATATTTGCAAATTTTACAAAGTAAGCAAGTTGTCATAAAATATTCGTTTGGTCGGCAATATTCGTTTTATCAGGGAATATTTATACGACGACACAATCATTGGTGGACCCCACAACAGAATTACTGTCAGATTTAGAAAGCGACATAAATAAACTTTTTTATAAAAATAATGGCAAAACTTTTACCGTTAAACTATTGAAATACCCAGTGATAAAAGTACAGTAATACGCGTGGTTGCACAGTAGCTCACGGTATTACACAGTATCTCTGATTATTGATGCTTACGTAAAAAGTCACTAGTTATACTCAATTATTGCAACAATAGCTACTGCATATTAGCTCATATTATTTATTCAATTAGTGTCACAGTATCATCTGCATAATATTTTATATTATTAAATCAATAATTGAGACGACACTGTTATTCATATTATTATTTGCATTATTGACAATGTCTAGAAAGTTCTGTCGAGGAAAGGGGTTTGGTCATCTAATTGTGCGCCAATAAGGAGAAGACCTTATTGGAAATCCCCCTCTTTCCTAGGAATAATTTGGTTGTTAATATTGCGAGTTATAATATTAATGATGAATAAATGTTATTAAAATTATGTTTAGTGAAGTCAAGTGATTTGTGATAGATAGAGGGGGTTTTTATGAAGTATTTGTTGCAAGTTTGGCTTATTACATGGACCCCCACTTACTCATTTTTTAAAATCGTTGGTAGAAAGTTATCTCATTTTTTGTTTTATTATTATTATAATTGTAATAAAATAAAAAACTTTATATATAAAACAGAATACTTTTTATAAATAGAATATATTATATTTTATTATATTTCATAGTGTTTGCATAGTACTGCATAGTGTTTGTATAGTGCAACATAGTGTTGCATAGTAAAAATCGCATGAATTCGTCTGATTTCTAAATTGTTCACCCGTGAATTTTTTTTCCTAAATAGTATCCTGTCATTCTCTTATAAATAGGATGCTTATTTTAGAAATAAAAATCACACCATAATCAGAGAATTCTTCTTCTATAATATTAAGCGTATTTCTTTTGAGTTTAAGGAAGCTTTGAGTGTAGAAAACAGTACAAGTTTTCTTCAAGAATATCTCCGCTATACCAGTCGGAATTACTCTCCTACTAAGGTAAGGGATATTATTTTTGTTCAATATTTGTAAGAAATAATATTTTCTTTCATACTCTATAGTATGTAAGTAATATTATTTCGTTTCATATTCATAATTCTATACTTATTTTGATAAGTATTGCTTCTATACTCCTTGAAATTAGTAGAATATCCTTGAAATTTGTGCTTCATCTAGTATCGTTTCGCAGAAATATTTTTTTGAACATTCTTGTAAAATTTTAATCTTTTCATGCCGAGGTACTATTCACGAAGTACTATTCATGAAGTACTATTCATGGGGTACTATTCACTTGGGTAGTATTCACCCGGGGTACTATTCATGACAAAAAAAATAATTTTTTTCTGTCCAAATTATTTTTGATACATGAATATTATTCTTGAATTTAGTAGTTATCATGTTGAAAATTTGAACATTCTTAAACTCTGGATAAATTGAATTATAAATCTTTAATATTTGTCCTTGATCTCACTTAATTGAATTATTATATCATTGTCATCATGCTCATGATTAAATTGTGATGAAAGTCATCTTTAGCCCGTAGTACATAGATAGACTGTTGATTGATATGATTATGACCAAGAATTATGTATCGGTATAATCATGACCTATAATGTTACAAATGATGTGGTAAAAGTCATCATTGGCCCGTAGTGCATTGATGGACAGTTGTTTGGCATGATCATAACCATTGGTGATAATAATAAAGAATATCCTTGGTTGTAGTGTATGGATAATTCGTGGATGTGATACTAACGAATATCCTTGGCCCGTAGTGCATGGATAATTCGGTGATGTAGATTATTTATTGAGATGTGTTACAGAGATAAAATATTGATGATGAACTTTTAAATCATAGAAGATAGTAGACATCATGCTCTACTTGACTCTTCTAATGGATTGCTTGTTCCGCTGCAGTTAAACTTGTTGTCTATTGTATTCTATCAGTTTTTACACTGTTGAAGGCTAAGGATAATTAATTCTACATTATCTTAGTCATAATATTCTTTACTGGGCTAGTTGAGCTCACCCTTTTCTTTCATTATTCTCTTCAGGAAATGAGAATATAGTTGGGACTAATCGGGGAATGGAGTGATGGCCCAAGATGGTGGCTATAGTAGTCATCACTATTTTATAAAATATTTTTATAATAATTATAATAAGGACTTCGTTTGAGTTTAGATATTGCCTACGAGCCAATATTCGTGTTAAAACTCTTATAATGCTTTTCTTATTATATTCGTCAAAAGACCTGACAATTTTGAAAAATCATTGATGAATCCATGGTAGTAACCTGCTGGACCTAAGAAACTTTATATTTCCGTTGGTGTCTTTGGTCGTTCCTAATTAATTACCACCACTATTTTCCTCGGATCTACTAATATCCCTTCATGGTCGATCACATGTCCCAAAAATTGCACTCTTTCCAACCAAAACTCGCATTTTGTAAATATTGCAAACTTATTTTCTCTCCTCATGATCTCTAATACCATCCTCAGATGTTCCGCATGATCCTCTCGAGTCTTTGAATAGATCAAAATATCGTCGATGAATACGACCATGAATTTATCTAAGTAAGGTTTAAATACCTGATTCATTAAATCCATGAATGTTGCTGGTGCATTAGTCAATCCGAACGACATTACTAAGAACTCATAGTAACCGTAACGAGTCCTAAATGTAGTCTTTGGCACGTCTTCATTCCTCACCTTCAATTGGTGATAACCCATTCGCAAATCTATCTTGGAAAAATAATGAGCTCCCTTTAGTTGATCAAAAAGATCATCGATTCTTGGTAATGGGTACTTGTTCTTGATCATGACTTTATTTAATTCTCTATAGTCGATACATAGTCGTAATGATCCATTCTTCTTTTTAACAAACAAAATAGGTGCTCCCCAAGGAGACACAGTAGGCTGAATATGCATTTTATCTAACAACTCCGGTATCTAAATCATTAGTTCTTTCATCTCTACCGGAGCCATTCGATATGGAGCTTTTGAAATTAAGGTTGTACCCGACACAAGGTCTATCACGAATTTGATCTCCCGATCTGGTGGTAGTCTTGGCAACTCATCTGGAAATACATCCGCGAATTCCCTTACTATTGGTATTTTCTATTTATGTTCCTGTTCTTCGGGTGTCAACTACATGGGCTAAGTAACCAACACACCCTTTTCTTAATAACTTCTTGGCCCGCATCATCGTCAGACAACATGACTGTCTCGTCGATTTGCTACAATAAAACATAATTTTAGACCTACTAGGCGTCAGAAGATTTATACATTTTTTGGTAGTCAATCACTTCCCCATGGTTATATAACAAGTCCATTCTTAATATTACGTCAAATTCACCTAATTGGATGGGAATTAAATCCAACAAAAACTTATGACCCCTTATAACCATATTACAATTTTTATGTACATGAGTTACGTGAATGACTTCTTTATTTGCGACCTCTATGTTTAAAGGAGGATCTAGTCTTTCATGGGTTAATTCTAACCGTTGAGAAAATTCCTCAGATATAAAAGAATAGGCAACACTCGAATCAAATAGTACAAATGCATTAACGTTATTGACTGAAATGATACCTGACATCACCTCCTTCGATGGCACTGCATCCTACACCGTCATGTTGAACGTCCTGGAAGTTGGTCAGTTGAATGGGGTTGGCCCTCCGATTGTCAGTTTTCCACTGTTGCTTCCTCTATAACCACTTCCTCCATTAATTCCCTTCTTTGAGCAGTTCTTGATTTGGTGATTCGCAGATCCATATGCAAAACATCCCTGAGTTATCCTTGGGTTAGGTTAGTTAGGAGAGATGTTTCCCTCTTGCCCGCATTTATAACAAACCATTTTCCCCTTCAAAGAAACTCTCAGTTGACTCTTCCCACACTTCTTACATACTTCTATCTTCCTTCTTGGCTCTCCTTGCCTACTGCTCATTTTATTGTTTTTATTGTTCCATTTTCTTTTGTTGAAATTACTTCCTCTACTACTTCTCTCTCTAGGCCCTCCATTTATTTCTTAGTCTTTTTCTCTTGATGATATTTGGTTAGCGCATTAGTTCCCCCATCAGCAATTATGGCTTTTTTCTAGCATATCTAAAAACTTACTTATTTGAAACATCGAGACCTTACTATAGAGTACCGACTTCAATCCTTGTTCAAATCTTTGACCCTTTCGTTCTTCAGTGTCTAACTAATGCGGTGCAAACCTCGATAGTTCATTAAATTTTACAGCATACTTAGGTAAGGTCATACTTCCTTGCTTCAGTTTGAGAAATTCGACCTTCATCCTAATTTGCATAATATGAGGAAAATAGGCTTCGAGGAATAGTTTCTTAAACCTATCCTACATTACTACTTCTACTCCAGCTCTATTTTTGTTGGCTCCCCACTAGTAACTTGCTTCCCCTTTCAAGATGAAAGTGACAAAAGTTGTCTTATATTCCTCAGCAACCCAGACAACTTTGAATACTTTTTCCATTTTATTTACCCATGTTTGAGCTTCTATCGGGTTATTGGTTCTCTTGAACTCTAGGGGTTCTTCTGCCTTAAAATTCTTGAAGTTAGCAAAATGGCCTTCAGGAGGGTTTAGGTTCATTGGTGGTGCGACATTTTTACCCTGTAATACTTGGGTTAATAGGTCAACGAACTATTGCATAGGATTTTTTGGACCTGTTGAGTTATTTACAGACTCTTATTGAGTTGGTGATGCCTTTGTTCTCGGTCTTCATCTCCCTCTTGGTGGCATTTTCTGTTTAATATAACTTTTATTATTAATAATATCTTTATTATTTAATAGTTATCATAATGCACATTGTATCATTTCATAACATAAAAACATTAATGTTTATAGTCATATGCATTTCAAGTTGTGCTAAACACATTACATCAGGATGTGCATAATTCTATAAACATTTTGATCCCATCTTGACTACATATAGTCGGCATTTATATTAAAACCGCCCTTAACTACAAAAGTTGGGCTCCCAAAATTATAATCCCCTTAATATACAAAAGAGGGGTACATCAAGCTGATTCCCATCAGCGTATAACTAAAGAAAACTACATAGATACATACAGCATGCCTTGCTTTTTAGGGCTGCTGAGTTCCTCATCCCCGATCTCAATCATCCTCTTGCAAGTTAAGATAAGTTGACCCCCACCTTCTTCTACTGGGTGAATCTGCACCCTATCCTTCAAGCATTTGAATGCAATCTCAAAAGTGTAGTCCATCTTGTCCATTTTAGCATTCCTGCCCCTAACCTCAACCTCCAGGTCATGGGCTCTGTCTAATGCCCTGTCTCTTTATAGTTCAAACCTTCTTCTGTCGGCTTTCTCCTCCTCCTAGTGAGCTATAATAGCCTCTTTATCAGCCCTCAACATGTCTATTTTCTGCCTAAGAGCTATATTCTCCTACTTAATATCCTCTCATTGATAAGCAGTGCTATAGAGAGTGTGGCCCAGCTCAACATTCCTTGCTATAGTGGGAACCACTAATTACTCAAACAGCACTTGGGATGCCTGTTGTTCTTCCTTTTCTTCCTCAAACTCCTGAACTTGAGCCTCCAACTCCCAATTCTTATAAGTCAGCTCTATGAGGGCATCCACTTCCTCCATATAGGGTTCTTCAGAAAACCCCTCAAAAGCTCATTGGGATCTTCTTGGTTTACTTCTTCCTTTATCTTACTGGAATCTCCTATCTCAGGCATCTACAAAACCATATTACAAACTTAATAAGTTTTTATATAACACTTCTAAATGATCACATAACACATAAGTTCAAATTTTTTTCTTCTTTTAACATGAATTCCCAGAATTCATCTCTTATACTCGAAATGAGTTTAACTACTTTTCTTAAGGTCATAATCCTAAGTCTTTTACCCATTCCTAAGGTTTATAACCTATTAGCTTTAATACCAACCTGTGACACTTCCAAATCTGGGTTAACTTTATCCCAGACCTAGTGCTCACGATACCATAAATATCTATTCAATCTTGCATATACTAACTTAAATTTGTCTTATATTACGATAATAATCTTACTTAAATCCCAGGTTTAATATACCTTTACATAATTAAACACCAAATAATATTACAAAACATATTACTAAATGTATTTATTACAATAACTTCTAAATTTAATTTAAGCACAGGTACTTAATAATAAACTATTCCGCAATCTTGCCTTTTCCCTATCTTTTCCTGAAGTATCTGCGTTCTCGATTTTAACTTAAAACATTATATTCAACGCAAGGGTGAGCAAAAAGCTTGCTCAGCAAGGAAATAAACAATTGAATATAATGGAACAAGAATCTTAATAATAAAGGAAATATAAATCATGAGATACTGAGCAAAACAATTCTTTGAAAGCTTTGAGTTTAAAAATCAGGATTTAGCATGTTGTAAGATCAAAATTACAATCCATGGATATAAACAGATACTAAAAACTGAATATACCCTAGACTTGTACTTTAGGTGATCAGCCCAAGTACCTTATATTGTGCACAACATAACAGTCTAATGACACATTACATGTCCTTCAGAATTATATGTTCGGTATCATATGCCCCTATAAAAGGTTGTTCGTTCACAGAATTATATGAGTCTGCACCACAACAAAATGTTTTGGAGAACATTAAATGAGATTTTCATGAATGAAGAATATCAATATATCTCAACATTTGTCTAGCCGAAATAATGGCATTGACATACTCTCAGTTTAATAAGAATAACTGAATTTGAAGTATTATAGTTTAATAATTGGAATAACTTAAAAAGATAAACTTTTGAGTTCAACACTTGCAACATAAACTTATTTAAGTAAGAAAGGTTGATGTATTTGCGTTTCGCGTCGATTAAACTTTTTAAGAAAATGACTTGCCACTGAGTAGCCTACATATATACAGTGTCGACTTACTTAGTTATCTTATAGCATAAAATCTATATTATTTATACACATAGCTCAATTATGGTTATTGAAGTCATATTCAATAATCACCATGTATGTTACTTATTAACATCAAACAACTATATAAAAATATTTTATTTACAAATATAGTTAAGTACACACAGGCACTTAGCTTATCACAACACCTTTTCATAGCTTAGTATATATATATATATATGTGTGTGTGTGTGTGTGTGTGTGTGTTTGTGTGTGTGTGAAAAATGTATATACACTGCAGTGTATTATACAGTCGGCTATGGTGACGGTTTTTTTGGGCTATAGCGACGGAACCCGTCGTCATAGCTATTCTGGGATATGGCGACAGGTGAACCGTCGCTATAGCCCAAAAAATCTGTCGTCATAGTTCTATTGTGTAATACACAGCTGTGTATATACATATAGCCAGTAAAAGCAAAAGTAAAAGTAAAAGTAAAATCTTTTAACTGTTTTGTGTATTGGGCTTTTAACTTAGGATCAGTGATTTTACTAATTAAGTCAATTAACAAAGAACTTTCTTCATCATCCTTGTTAATTACATTAATCTTTTTAGTGCAACAATTTTCATTACAATTATTAGCACAGATGGTGACTTCGTCGGTGCTACTAACTGAATTATTTTCACTGTTAGTATCAGAGGAATATGAAATGTTAGAGTCTTCATTATTACTAACTTCATTTTCTATTCTCATTAATTCTAATATATACTCAGTATCTTCATCCCAGAATATTTAACCGGGGACAACTTCTGTTTATTTTACATTCACTTTTATAATGACCCTTTTGCCCACAATTGTGGCACACAATTTTACTTTTATCAAATTTTTTAGTTCTTTTATTATGTTTTTTATTAATGGGTTTGGGCTTATTATAATAATTATCTTGATTTTTATCTTTATGATGACTGCGTCTTTTCTTGTGACGTCTATGACTTTTGTGAGAGTCAATATGTTTATGCCTGTGCTTTCGTCTAGAAGGAGCCACAGGAGGTAAACCATATTGCTCGCAGAATGTACCGAGCTCATATTTAGCCTTTTTCTTGTCTTTACTAGCTTGTTTGGCTAACTTAAAATCAATGCACATTTTTAATCCTATCTTTTGAATATAACTGATTATGTCACCATAAGTGAGATTATCATAATCAATATATCCTAAATTTTTACTAAGTTCTTCACGAACTTTGTGAGCAAATAAGGACGGTAAACCATTAACAAATTTTTCTTTCCAGAAAGGTTTATTACTGTCATTTCTCATCATAACTCTAGAAGTAAAAACATCTTTGTACCATCTAAAGTCACTTAGAGTGGGACACGTGAGATTACTTAGCTGATCGTGGATTCTTTCAGTGATGTTACTGGGGGTTCCTACGAAGTGTTTTATTATAGTATAAATCAAAGTATTTACTCCATCAGGTGGCCCAATTCCTATAGCTTCATCAAAAATCGGGTTACCTTCAGCATCTAACTGAACAGCATGGATAATAGATAATCTAGAATCTTCAGTGAGATGTTTTTCCCACTAAGGCCTGAGAATACCTGTAAATCCACTAGCCAATAATTCAACAATATCTGGTTGAGTAAGAGTGTTGAATTTAGTTAGATAGCTGTTTGCCACCATGGACATATGATTTAACTTATTGAGGATTTCTTGTTCACTAAATCCGTCAATATTCCATTCATAAATTTTATTAGATTTAAAACGTAAAAATTGTTTATCTAGGTTTCTCTCTTCAAATTGTAAATCTGGAGGAGTTGGTCTAGAATACCAATTTCTGGTCATACTAGTATTATGGACGGTTAACTTATTTAACTGTTCATGAATATCTTGTATTGATGAGGTAGCTGATTGACTTATCGACCGACTCTCGCTTTCATTATCGAGTTAATCGATCGATAATAAGCAATAATACCGCTTGTTTCCTTCGGTCTTTGTTTTTAATTTTTAAATAACTCGATCAATTGCTCTTTGTAAGATCAACGTCTTTATTAGGTAAACCTAATTTTTCTCTATTTTACGGTAGTTTTAATAGTGGTTGAACAATTTTTGACTCGGTTTTTTTAATTATATTTTCTTCAAATTTTTCTTCAATCTTGTCTAACTGCTTTCCCTACAGTTTGCTAGGTATTAGTTACTAAAATTTAACTGCTCAATGATTTTTTATCATCATTAATTCCATTTGAGATTTTAAATGGGCTGGTAATTCTTGAAGTATTTTTACTTTGAAATTAAGATGATTCTAAGGGTGGGTGACTAGGCGAAACCTTAGACTTGTCTTCTTTGACCCGATGAGTTTTAGTTATAACATTGCATTTAAATTGATCATCTTTACCAATCATAGAAGGTAATATTAATTTTTTCACTATTGATAAATTTCTTCCATTCATTGACAATTTTATCTCTTTCTTTCTCAGTTGGGTGATTTTTTCTAAATTGATGTCTTTTAATTTTATTAGACTTGGAGTTAAAATCATTCACAAGATTAATCCAATCTAACACAAATTCTTTCTTAATGACTCTTAGTTGATTATTAATTGGAACATCAAAATCAGACTGAGTGGGGAGCTCAGAAGGAGTCGGAGAAGAAGAGCTTTCTTCCTCTACTGGGTAATTCTGAGGGTGACAAGAATAACAAGGATGACTTGCTTGACCTTGATTTAAAATTCCTTTTAACTTAATGTCTCTTATAGAAGGGTTGCTAAGGACTTTAGAATCTCTTCTAGGTAGATTCATAGAAGGAGCTGAAGAACTAGAATAGTCCTCTATAATAACTGGTCTTCTAGAACGTTCAAAGCTAACTTTGACAGTTCCATCAGAAAATTGCCTTATGTTTTCAATGTTCACTACGTTGTTTACTACAGTTTCTCAGCGTGGTATTTCACTTGGTAAAATCCATTGATAGGTAATGTAATATCTTTCCATAGAATTGTTCTAGGGATCTGGATATTAGCATCACTGGTTGAACTTTGAATTAATACAGTGTGATCTTTAGGGCTTTTATTAAGGGCATGGACATTCAAATTAGTCTTCATGGTCTTATAATAAATTCTAAAGATTAGAGCAATTGGTTGAGAACCTTCAATCATTTGTGTAATTTCTCCTGCTGTTTTAATATTTAATGTTAAGGCTTTTAATAGGTGTTGATCACTTAGACTAAGTGTGAAGTCAGGAAAGCAATTAAAATGGATAGGACCATTGTGCAGACTGGCTTCCATAGCACCTATTATGCTTGGATAATAATTCAAAAATCTAGCATCTCTGAGACAGAGGTAGATACTTGAATTAATTCCTTTAATATTCAATGGTTTAACTGCTACTTGAACTAGACCTATGTGGATGAAATTATAACCCTTTTTTCTATGTTTTTTAATAACATCTGGGGAAAGAAGGCTACAATTTTCATACTCTTTGTTAATAGCATAGACCTTTTCAACTGTTTTAACATTATAATCTGTTTTAAAGTTATCTAAGAATGTTGACTGATAAATTTCTTTGGGAGAAATTCTGGGAATATTCCAATTATGTAAAACTTGACTGATATTTTCATAACTGTTTTCTTCCTGATTAACTATGTCTGGTATAGGTTGCAAGGTTGACCTATGACTAGCTGAGGAGTTAGATCTAAATAACCTACTCATTATTACTGGGTTCAAAATATTCACTCTTTATCTTCCATTCAGACCCTCTTACCTGGGTAGACTCATACCTATTGTTCTTAAACCCTTCACCGCTCGCACAAGAGACTTACCTAGGGTTGACAGCGAACAAGGTGTTCTACAGTAAGTTAGGTGACTTCTGATAAAGGATGAAATGATTTTTGAAAACAGTTTTAATGAAGCAAATCAAAAGATCTTACTGGTCGCTAGAACATAGAGAATACTTGGCTCTGATACCATTTGAGAAGAGAGGAGGAAGAACAGAGAAGAACAGAGAAGAGCGCATACACAAATACAGTACTATAAATAAATAACTGAATTGTATTAATTATTCATACTATGTACAATCTAAGAACTGAAAATAAAACAAGAACTTACAAATTTAAAACATTTAACTAGAGAATTGGAGAAGAGGGGTTAAGTAGGCTGATCAGAGGTAGAAACTAAAGATTCTTCTGAGAGAGAGAGCTCAGAGTCTTTCTAAGTTTCGAAAACTGACTTGCCAAATGAGCTCGCCTTCCTTTTATAGAACAAGGAAAGGGAACTGTTACATTTACTTGGGTAAAGTAAGAAACATTTTACTAAGGTAAAAGTGATTTACTAAAGTAAAAGCGAAAGTAAGAAACATTTCACTTAGGTAAAAGTGAATTACTAAAGTAAAAGCAAAAGTAAAAGCAAATTACTAAGGTAAAAGCAAAAGTAAAAGTACAGACAAGCAACTGTTGATGAACAGTGCTAACTTTTGACTAATACAGATGCTTTTGGCCGACAACTTTTGACTCGACTCTGCTTTCGGTGGAAAAGAGCCTCTTTTTTATTGTTGAGCTACTTTCGGCTGGAAAGTGGAATCTTTTATGACCGCCATCAAAGGCGGTCTTGTGCATTGAATCGATGTTGATTGGTCACGAGCAGTCTTTGGGTAATCGTAATAATAATGGCGGTCACGGAGGCGGTCTTGGATTAATCGAGAATAATGGCAGGCTCACGGAAAGCAGTCTTTAGCTAATCAATAATGGCAATCGACTTTCTTCAGATGTCGAGCAAATGGGTCCTGAGCATCCTGAAGGTTGATGGTGCCGTAGGGATCGTACAGACCATCATCATCTTCGCAAATTAGCTAACCGAGTCATTACGAGAAGAAGAGAGGAATGCCTAGAGGCTTCTTCGTAACTCATCAATTCTTTTATTGAGGGCTTGGGCGATAAGTTTTAACTCACTAATGGAGCAATCTTTGAAATCGAAATGCTACGAAAGCAGGAGGATCTGTGGGGCCGGGTTTTGACTTAGATTCTTTTGAAATCTTTTTCGACTTGAGGAAGAGGGTTCTAAAGGATGGCTTTAGAATCCTTAGCTTTGAATATTTGGGGAATTATTTGGAATCTGGAATAGAGCAACAGAAATTCTTGTTGAACCTGACCAATGATTCTGTTAACATCGAACTTATCCCACCACTTGATGTAGAAAAAGCGGAAAGTCGAGGGAGTGGATCAGAGATAACTGCTTTGAATTACTAGCAACAGAGGGTGGAGAAATACCGTATTGCCATTTAAGTATCCAGGGAACCTTATATTTACTAATGAAGAGAAGAGTGAGAGGAATGTTCTCATTCTTTGGATCTGGTTTACTATTATTAGCAAAATGGGTAACTTGGACCTTAAGGGGATCGGGAAGGAGGTCATAGGTAGAACCATGCCTATACCACCAGAGGACGAACCAATAAGGGATTGGACTTTTGAATTTATGATCGAACTGAATAAACCAGGAATGACTATGGGACTCGTTCTGATGAAGGAGAACCTTATACCAGGCTTCAATATAATCATAAAAGCAAAAAGGATAACTATGATTAGAGATCCATTAGATCGGAGGATGTTTTCCCAATCGTAAATCTGAAGGAATTGTTTAATATACAAAAGAATGATAAAGAACTTTTGATTTATCATTGTTTGCATAAATTGGTTTGATATTCTTGACTCGGGCCAAGGAGAATGTCCTTATAATAAACAAGAGACTTATAAGGAGCTACCGGAGGAAAATGCCAACCAGAGGGAAAAAGCTGAAGCGAAGCTTAACTGGATCATTTTTTGGCTTCATGTAGGGTTCAATATGAAACAAATAACTTTCCCATTTGAGCACATGCTCAGAAGAGGAGTGACTGGGAGCTGAAGACGAGGTCTTTCTGGATTACTGAATGGGTCAATGGGTTCGAAGCTTATTAACTAGAAATTTGAACTATAAAGCTTGGGGATTGTCCCAAAGCAGAAAAATTTGTTTGGTGATGAGGCAGATGGGGTAATCGGGTGAGGGACTAAGGTACCTCTGGGATGATTACTTGGGCCACTAGGGCGACCGGACCACGAGAGGAGGATGAACCTCTGAAACTCATGATCAGATAAGTACTGTATGAATAAATTCTCCGGTAAGAAAATCGAGAATAGAATTATTTTTGCCTTTAATGTATTCAATATCAAAATCAAAATGCTTAATAAAGCTTGCCATCTAGCGAAAGAATGCTTAGAGGCTAAATTTTCAACATCTTTTACTAAAATGTACTTGGGTGACTTAGGAGGTCAATGCGAACCGTAAATTTCGATTTAATAAGTCATTTTGAAATTTATTAATACATAATACCAATGAAAGAATTTTTTTTTAATAGTACTATATTTTGATTGTGTAGTATTCCATGCGCGAGAATGAAATCGAACAATTTGTTCGTGGAATCGGGATATTAATTTTGTTTAAGAATGCCTCCGAATCCAATATCCGAGAAGCGTCGGTTTCAACAATTTTGAACAATGAATCATTAGAAATGCCAAGGCGGGCAATGTCTTGACATATTTTTTAACTTGTTGGATTGCGCAGCGAAGTATGAATGTCGATCCAAGGTGGAGGATTATTTTGCAAACGCCGAAAAGAGGTTTGCAAATCTTCCTGAATTCTTGTAGAACTTGCCTATATAATTCAAATGAGCCAAGAAATCTCTGCAGGTTGGGTTTTATTGGTTATCTTATCCGGGAACTTGTCGAAGAAATTGAATAGCTCGTTCAATAAAATTTGAACTTGTCCATCAAGATATTAAGACCAAGAAACCTTATTCGGACACAAACAGTTTGCATTTGGAAGGAGAAAGAACAAGACCATTTACCTTAATAGTAGTGAAGAACGACTTTAAATGTTTTTCGTGTTCTTCAATAGTCTTGGAGTAAACAAGAATGTCGTCGATATAAACAACGATAAAATGGTTTGAAAGGGTTTAATATGTCATTGAGTATATTTTGAAATTCACTTGGAGCATTTTTAGGCCAAATGCTTGAACATTCCATTCATAATGTCCAAACGGAGTGGTGAATCTTTATTTTGTCTCGATCATCGGGATGAATGGCAATTTGCCAAAACCGGATTTAAGGTCAAATTTATCGAAATGGTGGCATTACTTAACCTATTGATAAGGTCGTCTTTGTTGGGAGGGGTACCTAATCCATTCTAAGACCTTGTTTAATGGTTTGTAATTAATAACTAAACGGTACACCTCTTTCTTTTTTTCTTCTTCATTATTGACATAAAAGGCGGAAGGAAGCAAGACCAAGGGGATTTCTTGGTTTTAATTAATCCTTTATTGAGGAGATCATTGATTTCATTTTTTACATAACTCCATTTGTTCATGACTCATCTGAATAGGCCTAGCCTTAGTAGAAATTAAATGCTCTTTGAATTCCCTAGCATAAGGAAGCCTAACCATATGTTTCTTTCTATGCCAAAAGGCATTGGGGGAATCAGAACAAAGGTTATTCTTCATGTAGGTTTTTAATTCTTCAATTTTTGACCGAACCTCTTCATTTTGAAGTTGTTCTTCAATTCTTTTATATTTGATTTCCTCTTTTAAGAAATTCAAATGTGTAGATTCTGATTTATTAAATTCAATGATTTAGAAATGGATTCTTCTTGAATGTATTTTAAATCTCTTTCTTTTAGGTTTAATAAGAAACTTAAATGTTATTTTCTTTCCTAAATGTTTACTGAGTTAATCCTTCATTACTAGTTGTAAATGGGTATAATAAGTATATAAATGGTAAACCCAAAATAATTTTGTCTCAGAAGATTGCGAATCAAAACAAAAGATGTTTTGAAACACATGTTATCCTCGACAAATATGTACTTTTTGGTAATTTATATTTTATTTCCATTTGACTACCATTAATAAATTCAATTTTTCACTAGTTTTTTGTAATATTTAGTTGGGATTAGACCTTCCCGGATACAATTTAAATCTGCTGTGATCTACCAAGGCGATGGGTCGTATTGAAAAGTTTTTATCCACAACTAGGTTAATAGAAACATACCACTTACGAATGGTGATGTCTTTAATTCTTTTAAGTGAAAGACCTTGAATAAATAAGTCTCGAAATATCTTTAGTACCGGATGATTACGGTTCATCGTGATTTTCATCACTAGATGAGGAATCATTGATCCGAAGATCGGGCTTTTATCTAAATCTTTTCTTAGAATAGAGACTTCTATTTTTAAATTAGCAATTTCTTTCTTTAATTTGTTAACTTCGATTTAATTACGGAAGACCGACGACTTCTTTAACTGGAGATTTAAATCTTTCCAAAGTTTTATTAAGACTAAAAATTGGTTTCTCTTTAGCTTTAATAAACTTATCATTTTCTCTATTATCTTTAGTTAATTAATCCTTTATTGAGGAGATCATTGATTTCATTTTTACATAACTCCATTTGTTAATGACTCATCTGAATAGGCCTAGCCTTAGTAGGAATTAAATGCTCTTTGAATTCCCTAGCATAAGGAAGCCTAACCATAGATCAGCCTACTTAACCCCTCTTCTCCAATTCTCTAGTTAAATGTTTTAAATTTGTAAGTTCTTGTTTTATTTTCAGTTCTTAGATTGTACATAGTATGAATAATTAATACAATTCAGTTATTTATTTATAGTACTGTATTTGTGTATGCGCTCTTCTCTGTTCTTCTCTGTTCTTCCTCCTCTCTTCTCAAATGGTATCAGAGCAGAGAAGAAGAAGAAGTATTCAATACTTCCTTCTTCCCTTAAACATTTAGTCTAGGAATTAATGTAATCCCTTCCCAAATGTTTATAAATAAAAGAAAGAGATTACTTTACCGATTCACCGGTCATCTTCTTAATCTTTTCTTTCTTCTGTCTAAGTTTTCTGAACAAAAACTTATCACGCTGTTATATGGTATCAGAGCCACACGGTTGGTTCTTGATGCTATCGGTGGTTTCGATTAAAAACAGTTTGATTTGTTTACTTAAATGTTTTTTCAAACTTTTTCTTCTTTTGCTCCACTTTCAATCGCTTTGACTTGTCAGAAAACACCTAAGATCGCCATAAGTCCCGTTATGCCGTTGTAAGACTCAGGTTGGGAGCGATTTAGGCTAAGGGTATCATTAGATCTACAGTATGCAGAGTTTACTTAAAAGCAAGAACGGTTCGAGTTTAAGAGGAATGACAAAAGAAAGAATTTTTTGTTTAAACAAATTAACAAATTAGTCTTCTGTTTAAATCGATTTACTGATAGATCAGGACCAATCGAGTGATCCTTTGTTTCAGATTTCATATGATCTGTTTTTAAACAAAGAATTTTTTACAAAATCTAAGAAATTTTGAAGATTTTGACCAATTTTCGGTAGAAATTTTTTTTTTCCTCCTTTATAAACCAAATTTTTGGGCTGATAGGGTTATTCCTGGATAAAAATTTTAAGGTGGAATAGTAGGGGATGGTGACTCATCTGAGAAGATGATCAACAGCACCTTCCGGCATCCACAGGAGACGGACCAAGTCAAGGAAGAAGACGCCAGAGGCATCTTCATCTTGATCGGCCAAGCGATGATGGCCCGACCATCATCGACTTTACTTTACTTAAAGCAAAAGTCTTTTACTTTAGTTAAAATGTAAAAGTAAAAGTAAAAGAATAACTTTTGCTTTTATTTAAGTTAAATGTTTTTAACTTTATTTAAATGTTTCTTACATTTACCCATGTAAAAGTAAATGTAAAATGTTTCTTACGTTTTACTTTTACTTTAGTAAATTACTTTTACTTCAGTTAATGTAATAGTGATTCCTGCGTGAATCAATAGTAATTTACTTTTTAGTTTTCTATTTAAACAACTCGAAGTGTTTAGAGTTGTTTAGGCTTAATTCAGTATAGCCTCAGAGCTTCTCTCTCTAGAAAGCTCTTCCAAGGTCCTCTCTCCCTTCTCTCTTAGTTAGCCGAAGACAAAGCTTTCAATTTCGATCTTCTTAGTTAAAGATGAAGAAGAAGTCTTCAATACTTCCTTCTTCCCTTAAACATTTAGTCTAGGAATTAATGTAATCCCTTCCCAAATGTTTATAAATAAAAGAAAGAGATTACTTTACCGATTCACCGGTCATCTTCTTAATCTTTTCTTTCTTCTGTCTAAGTTTTCTGAATAAAAACTTATCACGCTGTTATATGGTATCAGAGCCACACGGTTGGTTCTTGATGTTATCGGTGGTTTCGATTAAAAACAGTTTGATTTGTTTACTTAAATATTTTTTCAAACTTTTTCTTCTTTTGCTCCACTTTCAATCGCCTCTTCTTGTCAGAAAACACCTAAGATCGCCATAAGTCCCGTTATGCCGTTGTAAGACTCCAGGTTGGGAGCAGTTTAGGCTAAGGGTATCATTAGATCTACAGGTACGAGTTTACTTAAGGCAAGAACGGTTCGAGTTTAAGAGGAATGACAAAAGAAAATTTTTTTTTTTAATAGTACTATATTTTGATTGTGTAGTATTCCATGCGCCAGAATGAAATCGAACAATTTGTTCAGGGGAATCGGATGTTAATTTTTGTTTAAGAATGCCTCCGAATCCAATATCCGAGGCGTCGGTTTCAACAATTTTGAACGCTGAATCATTAGAAATGCCAAGGCAGGGCAATGTCTTGACATATTTTTTTAACTTGTTGAATGCGGTAGTATGAATGTCGACCAAGGTGGAGGATTATTTTGCAAACGCTGAAAAAGAGGTTTGCAAATCTTCCTGAGATTCTTGTAGAACTTGCCTATATAATTCAGCGAGCCAAGAAATCTCTGCAGTTGGGTTTTATTGGTTATCTTATCTGGGAACTTGTCAGCAAATTGAATAGCTCGTTCAATAAATCGAACTTGTCCATTGAAGATATTAAGACCAAGAAACCTTATTCGGACCTGAAACAGGCTGCATTTGGAAGGAGAAAGAACAAGACCATTTACCTTAATAGTAGTGAAGAACGACTTTAAATGTTTTTCGTGTTCTTCAATAGTCTTGGAGTAAACAAGAATGTCGTCGATATAAACAACGATAAAATGGCTGAAAGGGTTTAATTAATCCTTTATTGAGGAGATCATTGATTTCATTTTTACATAACTCCATTTGTTCATGACTCATCTGAATAGGCCTAGCCTTAGTAGAAATTAAATGCTCTTTGAATTCCCTAGCATAAGGAAGCCTAACCATATGTTTCTTTCTATGCCAAAAGGCATTGGGGGAATCAGAACAAAGGTTATTCTTCATGTAGGTTTTAATTCTTCATTTTTGATAGAACCTCTTCATTTTGAAGTTGTTCTTCAATTCTTTTATATTTGATTTTCTCTTTAAGAAATTCAAATGTGTGAATTCTGATTTATTAAATTCAATGATTTAGAAATGGATTCTTCTTGAATGTATTTTAAATCTCTTTCTTTTAGTTTAATAAGAAACTTAAATGTTATTTTCTTTCCTAAATGTTTACTGAGTTAATCCTTCATTACTAGTTGTAAATGGGTATAATAAGTATATAAATGGTAAACCCAAAATAATTTTGTCTCAGAAGATTGCGAATCAAAATAAAAGATGTTTTGAAACACATGTTATCCTCGACAAATATGTACTTTTGGTAATTTATATTTTATTTCCATTTGACTACCATTAATAGAATTCAATTTTTCACTAGTTTTTTGTAATATTTAGTTGGGATTAGACCTTCACGGATACAATTTAAATCACTTTTGTATCTACTACCAAGGCGATGGTCGTATTGAAAAGTTTTTATCCACAACTAGGTTAATAGAAACATACCACTTCTGAATGGTGATGTCTTTAATTCTTTTAAGTGAAAGACCTTGAATAAATAAGTCTGAAATATCTTTAGTACCAGATGATTCTGGTTCATCCTGATTTTCATCACTAGATGAGGAATCATTGATCTGAAGATCAGGCTTTTTATCTAAATCTTTTCTTAGAATAGAGACTTCTATTTTTAAATTAGCAATTTCTTTCTTTAATTTGTTAACTTCCTGATTTAATTCTGGAAGACTGACTTCTTTAACTGGAGATTTAAATCTTTCCAAAGTTTTATTAAGACTAAAAATTGGTTTCTCTTTATCTTTAATAAACTTATCATTTTCTCTATTATCTTTAGTTAATAAATCTTTTAACTGTTTTGTGTATTGGGCTTTTAACTTAGGATCAGTGATTTTACTAATTAAGTCAATTAACAAAGAACTTTCTTCATCATCCTTGTTAATTACATTAATCTTTTTAGTGCAACAATTTTCATTACAATTATTAGCACAGATGGTGACTTCGTCGGTGCTACTAACTGAATTATTTTCACTGTTAGTATCAGAGGAATATGAAATGTTAGAGTCTTCATTATTACTAACTTCATTTTCTATTCTCATTAATTCTAATATATACTCACTATCTTCATCAGTAATATTTAACTGGGACAACTTCTGTTTTATTTTACATTCACTTTTATAATGACCCTTTTGGCCCACAATTGTGGCACACAATTTTACTTTTATCAAATTTTTAGTTCTTTTATTATGTTTTTATTAATGGGTTTGGGCTTATTATAATAATTATCTTGATTTTTATCTTTATGATGATTGCGTCTTTTTCTTGTGACGTCTATGACTTTTGTGAGAGTCAATATGTTTATGCTCGTGCTTTCGTCTAAAAGGAGCCACGGGAGGTAAACCATATTGCTCGCAGAAGAATATCTTAGAAGCTCATAGTTAGCTTTTTTTCTGTCTTTACTAGCTTGTTTGGCTAACTTAAAATCAATGCACATTTTTAATCCTATCTTTTGAATATAACTGATTATGTCACCATAAGTGAGATTATCATAATCAATATATCCTAAATTTTTACTAAGTTCTTCACGAACTTTGTGAGCAAATAAGGACGGTAAACCATTAACAAATTTTTCTTTCCAGAAAGGTTTATTACTGTCATTTCTCATCATAACTCTAGAAGTAAAAACATCTGATCCACTCAGAGTAACTTGCTTTTTAGGCTAAGGGTATCATTAGATCTACAGGTACGAGTTTACTTAAGGCAAGAACGGTTCGAGTTTAAGAGGAATGACAAAAGAAAGAATTTTTGTTTAAACAGTTAACAAATTAGTCTTCTGTTTAAATCGATTTACTGATAGATCAGGACCAATCGAGTGATCCTTTGTTTCAGATTTCATATGATCTGTTTTTAAACAAAGAATTTTTTACAAAATCTAAGAAATTTTGAAGATTTTGACCAATTTTCGGTAGAAATTTTTTTTTTCCTCCTCTATGTTCTAGCGACCAGTAAGATCTTTTGATTTGCTTCATTAAAACTGTTTTCAAAAATCATTTCATCCTTTATCAGAAGTCACCTAACTTACTGTAGAACACCTTGTTCGCTGTCAATCCTAGGTAAGTCTCTTGTGCGAGCGGTGAAGGGTTTAAGAACAATAGGTATGAGTCTACCCGGTAAGAGGTGCGAATGGAAGATAAAGAGTGAATATTTTTGAACCCAATAATAATGAGTAGGTTATTTAGATCTAACTCCTCACTAGTCATAGGTCAACCTTACAACCTATACCGTTATAGTTAATCGTGAAGAAAAGCAGCTTATGAAAATATCGATCCAGTTTTACATAATTGAATATTCCTGAATTTCTCCCAAAGAAATTTATCAGTCAACATTCTTAGATAACTTTAAAACAGATTATAATGTTAAAACAGGTTGAAAAGGTCTATGCTATTAACAAAGAGTATGAAAATTGTAGCCTTCTTTCCCCTGATGTTATTAAAAAACATAGAAAAAAGGGTTATAATTTCATCCACATAGGTCTAGTTCAAGTAGCAGTTAAACCATTGAATATTAAAGGAATTAATTCAAGTATCTACCTCTCATCTCGAGAGATGCTAGATTTTGAATTATTATCCAAGCATAATAGGTGCTATGGAAGCCAGTCTGCACAATGGTCCTATCCATTTTAATTGCTTTCCTGACTTCACACTTAGTCTAAGTGATCAACACCTATTAAAAGCCTTAACATTAAATATTAAAACAATGGGAGAAATTACACAAATGATTGAAGGTTCTCAACTAATTGCTCTAATCTTTAGAATTTATTATAAGACCATGAAGACTAATTTGAATGTCCATGCCCTTAATAAAAGCCCTAAAGATCACCTTGTATTAATTCAAAGTTCAACCAATGATGCTAATATCCGGATCCTAGAACAATTCTATGGAAAGATATTACATTACCCACCAATGAATTTTACCAAGTGAAATACCACAAAGAAATGTAGTAAACAACGTAGTGAACATTGAAAACATAAGGCAATTTTCTCATGGAACTGTCAAAGTTAGCTTTGAGCGTTCTAGAAGACCGATTATTATAGAGGACTATTCTAGTTCTTGACTCATTTCATGAATCTACCTAGAAGAGATTACGAAGTCCTTAGCAACCCTTCATAAGAGACATTAAGTTAAAAGGAATTTTAAATCAAGGTCAAGCAAGTCATCCTTGTTATTCTTGTCACCCTCGAATTACCCAAAGGAGAAAAAGCTCTTCTTCTCCAGAGCTCCTACGAGCTCCCCACTCGGTCGATTTTGATGTTCGATTAATAATCAACTAAGAGTCATTAAGAAAGAATTTGTGTTAGATTGGATTAATCTTGTGAATGATTTTAACTCCAAGTCTAATAAAATTAAAAGACATCAATTTAGAAAAAATCACCCAACCGAGAAAGAAAGAGATAAAATTGTCAATAAATGGAAGAAATTTATCAATAGTGAAAAAATTAATATTACCTTCTATGATTGGTATGAAGCGATGATCAATTTAAATGCAATGTTATAACTACTGAACTCAATGGGTCAAAGAAGACAAGTCTAAGGTTTCGTCTAGTCACCCACCCTTAGAATCATCTTAATTTCATAAAAAATACTTGATGTTGGCCAAAGACCCTTGCCTTTAGAAAGGCCAAAAGGAAAGTTATTTGATTCATATTGAACGACCATGATTACATTAACATCGAACTTATCCCACCACTTGATGTAGAAAAAGCGGGAAAGTCGAGGTGGATCGAGATAAGCTAGCTTGAATTACTAGCAGCGAGGTGGAGAAATACCGTATTGCCATTTAAGTATCCAGGGAACCTTATATTTACTAATGATATTTCTCCACCCTCTGTTGCTAGTAATTCAGCAGTTATCTCTGATCCACTCCCTCGACTTTCCCGCTTTTTCTACATCAAGTGGTGGGATAAGTTCGATGTTAACAGAATCATTGGTCAGGTTCAACAAGAATTTCCTGTTGCTCCTATTCCAGTTCCAGTCAATTCCCTAGTCATTCAGGCTAAGGATTCTAAAGCCACCCCTTTAGAACCCTCTTCCTCAAGTCAGAAAAAGATTTCAAAAGAATCTAAGTCAAAAACCAGTCCTACAGGATCCTCCTGTTCCCGTAGCATTTCTGATTTCAAAGATTGCTCCGGTAGTGAGTTAAAACTTATTGCTCAAGCCCTCAATAAAAGAATTGATGAGTTACACGAAGAAGCCTCTAGGCATTCCTCAGCTTCTTCTCAGAATGACTCAGTTAGCCAATTTGCGAAAGATGATGGTGCATGCGATCCCTACGGCACCATCAACCTTCGAGATGCTTTCGAGACCCATTTGCACGACATCTACATAAAAGCCGATTACTTATTCGATTAGCTTGAAGACTCCTTCCGCGACCCGATTCTTGCTACGATTAACCAAAGACTGCTCCCATGACCCGATTATTATTCGATTACCCAAAGCTGCCTTTCGTGACGATCGGCTTCATTCATTGGCAAGACCGCTTACTTTGAAGCGGTCAAAAGATTCCACTTTCCAGCTGAAAGTAGCTCAACAGTAAAAAGAGGCTCTTTTCCACCGAAAGCAGAGTCGAGTCAAAAGTTGTCGGCCAAAAGCATCTGTAATAGTCAAAAGTTAGCACTTGTTCATCAACGATTTGCTTATGCATACTTTTACTTTTGCTTTTACCTTAGTAACTTGCTTTTACTTTTGCTTTTACTTTAGTAATTCACTTTTACCTTAGTGAAATGTTTCTTACTTTTGCTTTTACTTTAGTAAATCACTTTTACCTTAGTGAAATGTTTCTTACTTTACCCAAGTAAATGTAACAGTTCCCTTTCCTTGTTTCTATAAAAGGAAGGCGAGCTCATTTAACAAGTCGATTTTTTCAAACTTAGAAAGACTCGAGCTCTCTCTCTCAGAAGAATCTTTAGTTTCTACCTCTGATCAGCCTACTTAACACCTCTTCTCCAATTCTCTAGTTAAATGTTTTAAATTTGTAAGTTCTTGTTTTATTTTCAGTTCTTAGATTGTACATAGTATGAATAATTAATACAATTCAGTTATTTATTTATAGTACTGTATTTGTGTATGCGCTCTTTTCTGTTCTTCTCTGTTCTTCCTCCTCTCTTCTCAAATGGTATATATATATATATATATATATATATATATATATCAATTTCACATAGATAGCTCACATAAGCACATATCACTTATCACCTATATAGTTTACATACATCCCAAAGCATACTTGTTTTAGTCCAAACATGTCATTTTATAGATCTTAGATCATAACACATTTCTATTATCTCATTTAGTCATGTTAAGACATTTATAAGCTTTAAATTTTACTTTCACAACATAACTCAAAAACACAAAAATATGATTTTTGAGGTACTTTTGGAGATTTTTAATAATTTCTATAGTAACCTTTTAAACCTCTCATTTGTGCAATCTTTTAGACCCCATAGAAAATTATTTTATCCATGGTTTAGGTCTTTAAAACTATTAAGTTAAGAAATCCAAAAATAGGCCCCAACTGGGTTGTTTTACACATTTAATTACTTATCCAAAATTGTAGTTTTTATTTATTTTCTAGGCTACTTTGATGATTTTAATGAATTTCTGTGTAGGATTTTAGACCTAGACTCTGGAAATACTTATAGACTATACATCAAGGTACTTTTTTATTGGTTTAGGTTCTCAATTAAGCTATCTAAGTTCTTGAAACTGGTGTCCAAACTAGGTTGTTCACCACAATTTCTAGTTTTACTAATTTTGGTCAATTCTTGCCAATTTCATTTTTGGACACTTGGGTTCATTCCACCACTTGAATTATTACTAGTTAAGACTGGTTTTGGCAATCCCCTGACCTTGCTATGCATAGATTTGGTTTTGACCCTTTAAACCTAGCATTTTCAAGCTTTTACTTACTAATTTCTCATTTTCTTGCATGTATTAGCATTCCAACACTTGGAATAGTCTAACATACTTCTAAATTACTTTTTTAAGAAGTCAAAACAGGTATTTAACCAAAATGGCAAAATTCTAAATTTCACACTTGAAAAATTGCAGAAACTGCTGTTTTAGTGATTTTATTAGCAAGTTTGGTGATTTGTTTAACTTTCTGGGTTAGTTTCTTGGCTCAATCATTTAACCCTACTCCTAGAACATACATCAAGATATTTTATTCAAGGTTTAGGTTACTTATCCATGTCAGTTAAGCTTCCCAAAATAGGGGCTCAAACTGACCTGTTTCTCACTTTTTCACAAAACTTGTTTTAATACTTTTCAATTTTTCTAGTTTTAGCTACTTGGATAATCAGACATGTGTATTTTAGTTAATTAAGGTTACATTTATCATCATCATACCTTAGTTAATCACCTAGCCAAATTTGACCTATTAAAGCACTCTTTAGCCTTATAAAAGAGATCCTAACTTGGTTCTCTTACTAATTTTTTTCAATACCATGATTCGGAATCACTAATAGCATGTATTCGAAACTTTACATAGACTCATTACAATCCATTAAGGTTAGGTACTTAGAATTTCCCAAAACAGTTCACTTTTGGCTTAAAATATGATTTTTACAAGTCCAAGACTAAAAACAGTCTAGACTTGGTTTCTCTAGCTTGTGCAACTTACTTAGGTTATATTATAGCTATTGAAACTTGCCTACATGGTCCAAATATGGTAATTCTATAGTTGGGTGTTAGTTGACACTAAAAGCTCACTTTTATATATAACTTTTAAACATGATTTTTGGACAACACCCAACCTAAACCCCAACTAACTTAAGGATTAACTTTTAAATGATATATGTGGACAATGTAAGTACATCTTATTGACTAATAACACCAGTAGCTAAAATTGGCCATAATAGTTCCTATTTTAGAGTTTTAAGCATTGTTTTGGCATTTAACATAAACAGTCCCAATCTAGGACTCAAGGGACCTTTAAGCCCTCATACAAACTTTAATTAAATCACCATTAAAAACTTAAATCCATATATATTAACATATTTACAAACTTAGCTCAGTTATCAATACCAAAACAACCTTTACTAGGCATTATAACTATGAATTAGTATTATTTTATCAAAACAGTCACAAGCATTCAAGTACAAGTATTATCACAACATGTACCTACTATATGTTATATTTTTATGTTTTAAAACACATGGATGCAATGCCCTAAGCTTTTTTTGTTTTCTTTTCAAAACAACCTTTAATAAGCTTTAAATTCACAAGATAACATGGTTTGACAACCTAGTTAACATAATAACATGGTTATGTAACACATGAGCTTAGACTAACCTTTTACATAACATTTAACATGTATAGTGTAAGATTTTATGAAATAAAAGTATTCAATTTTTCTTATAATTATTATTCAGTATATGGTTAAATTGATAAAAGTTTGAAGTTAAGGGTGATATATGTAAAAATTTTAAAATACGCAAGTGGTTATAAAATACTCATTTCGCGTGGGGAATATTCGTTTGGTCGTCGAATATTCTTGTTGTCGGGTATATTAAGATAACAATGCAGCAGCGATCATTTAATGGGCCCCATAACAAAATAAGCGGGATGAAGAAAATGACAAGCTTGAGTTTTTATAAATAACGGCGTAGTTATTCTGAATTAACTAATTGTTGGAATACCGGTGGTTAAAATACGATGTCGTGTGGTGGTTGTACAAGAGAGCACACGGTATTGCACGATATTTTGAATTATTGATTCTTACGTGAAGGCACTACTCAATAATTGTTACGGTAATTACTTATTTAATATTTTATTTTATTGATTCAATAATTGCTACGTTGATATTTTATATTATTGTTATTTCAATAATTATTCTTTGCACAATATTTCCCATTATCGGATCAATAATTCATATTATTTGAATAATATTATTAGATAGCATTATTGGCAATGTCTAGAAAGTTACATCGAGGAGAGGTTTGGTCCCTAATTGCGGCGCCCGATGAGGAGAAATCCTTATTGGAAAGCCCCTCTTTCTGGGAACTACACGGTTGTCATAATTGTGATTACTGTAATATTATTTTGAATAATTAATTATTGATTTATATGATAAGAAAATATTTATTTGATGCAGATTTAAATGATGGATTTATTTATGTGGTTATATATGAAGGAATTAATGATGAGGTGTTTTTATCGGTATTTTATCGAAATGAAGAACAAAATATGGGATTTTCGGAAAAAATTAGTTTATTACTTGATTTTGTAAAATCCATAACTCTTTAATATATAATGAGTTGGGAGATGAGCCATATATCAAAAGAAAGCCCTGAAAGTAAGATAATCAGAGAAATTGGAATCACCTAAAAATTCTTTGTGGATTTTCATGGTGACGATTTGAGTGAAAGCGGTTCGCATGAGGACTTAAAATACGATAATCGGTGTTCTTGAGATATATTGTGTGAGTTATAATTTTTAATCCGACCGTTGGATCGTTGTGATTTTTGGATATGTTATACATATATAAGTTGAGTTTATGTCCACAAATTTTGAACCGTTAAAAATGAACGTATAAATTGTTATGAATTTTAAGAGGTGACTGGTTCAGAAATTGTTGAAGTTTCAGAATTTATCATTTTGGTGAAAAATTCTAGAATGCATGGGCCCCACCTATGGTTGGTGAAGAAATGTGTTGAAATTCTAATTCAAATGTGGTGGGTGGCAATAGTAGCAGGTAAATCCATCGTGTGTGGTCAAATCAACTTTACTGATTGTGCTAACATTTTCTATAAATAGGGTGCTGAGTTAGAATTGAAAATACACCAGAAACATAAGCTTTCTCTCTTTCTCTCTCTATATTATCAAGCGTATTTTGTGAGTATTTTGATACTTTGAGAGTTGCTAATGAGTGCAAGTTTCCTTCAGCGTCATATCCGATATTCCAGCCAGAAATACTGCCCTTTTGAGGTAAGGGATTTTAAGGGTTATTATGTTTCTTTAGTTTCGTAATTTTTCTAACCTTCAAAAATTCTAAAAAATTTTGAAATGATATTTTGATGAGTTTTCTCGATTGTGTCCAAAAATGGCGATTTTTGGATGTATAGATTAAGAGTTATGGATTTTATGAGAAAAGACTATTTTAAAAGTAAACCGTTATAACTCCTTGTGGTTAACTCCAAAATTGGTGAAATTTTTATTGTGGTGAAATTTCAGAATTTTTGGACAAAAGTACAATTTATGATAAATGTCTAAATATTCGGCAGTTTTGGCCATGTGAAAAATAGTAAATGAATTTTAAAAATTCCGAGAAAAATATATGTTCAATATGGGACTATGTTCTACTAAATCCCAGAAAAGAAAATTTGTTTGTACTGATTTGGTATTTTTCATGAAAATTGATTACTTATGAGTAAAATGAATTAAATATGTTATGTGAAGTAACAAAATTGAAAAATAGGATTTTATGGCTTGGGAATCCTATATAAGGTATATGAAGATTTTTTTTATGAGGGTTTTGGTTATTGGTGATGAAATTTTATGATTTTGGCATTTTAGGATGATTAAATGCATTAATTGGTAAAGTGTAAATAATTAAAATAAATTATTTATAAGTTTAAGAAATGATTAAAATATTGTGGTAATATTAATAATATTAGATTATGAGATTATTAAGTGATTTATAACATTTGGATTAAGGTGTTATGAAATCATTGATTCATGAATATTACTCTTGAAATTAAATGCGATTGTTGATCGTATTGTTTTTATTATCATATATAACATTTTATAATCCCAAAGATGAAATTTCTCTTTGACTTAAGTGTAAAGATGGGTAGATTATTAGTATGATCGTGACTATGGGTTCTCTTTTGGCCAATGGTGCAAAGATGAATTGTTGATTGGTATGATCATGACCATTGAATTTACAATTGAATATTTTTAGCTTAAGTGCAAAAGGTGAATTGATCAACATGGTTATAATTATGGTTTATATAAATTCGAAAATGATTATGTATTTCTTTAAGATATTAATATCTTTGGCTCTCGTAGTCTGCAAACATGACTGTTTGTTGAATATCTTTGGCCGTAGTGCAAAGATGACTGTTGTTGAATATCTTTAGCTTTGTGTGCAAAGATGACCAGGTTGTTGAATATCTTTGGCATGTAGTGCAAAGAAGAACTTATTAGCATGATTATGAGCAGAAGCTGTGATTTGGTATAACCATGATCTTTGATATTTCGGTAAAGACAATGATGAAAATTATCTTTGTCTGAATGATGAGAAGAAATTTAGAACTCACAATTATGATTATGAGTTATTCATATGATTGTGGAAAGGAACTATTGATTGATGTTACTGGGATAAAACATTGTCGGTGGACTTTTAACATGGAGAAGATAATAGACTTTATGGTCTATTTGACTCTTCTAATGGATTGCTTTCGTTCACATTACTGACTATGGTTGAAAAGTTTTATCATCTACCATATGTTCTAAATCTTTGATTTATTACTGATGAAGGCTATTGATAATTTAATTATCTTTAGTCATGATATTCTTTACTAAGCTAGTTGTGCTCAACCTTTTGCTTCACAATTCCTTTCAAGTAATAAGAGTGTTGTCGGGTTGAGCGGGGATAATAGGGGAATAGAATGGTGGTCTATAGCTGTTGAGGTTCTCCCTAAATAGTATGGAAATAATTTTATTGAGAACTTTAGATAAGTGTGTCGTATTGTATACGTCATTTGATATTTAATTTTGGTGAACCGAATAGGGTGAAGTGAACCCAACTTTGGAAGGGTGTTTTGCCACTATCATATAAGATTTCTAATGACATACAACCTCGTGTTATCATAAGGCAGGGTTGTGCACATCCACTTGCTGAGTATATCTACGAGCACTACCTTTATGATCTTGGAGTTGGGTTGAAATATAATTTTCAATTGCAGACAGTGGAGATAGTTATATGTCAATAGAAGACTCACCATTGGAAGGAAACATGATAGTAATCTTCTCGTTTTTCTTTGGGGTCTATTGGGTCAACCAAGAATAATTCTCGATTCATATGATATCTATCATAACCTAGACGCATGGCCTCCCATATACGAAGGTTTTCTTGAGCACTTCCCAAAGATTTTAATTTCTAAAACAGTTTTTGGTTGTACCTTTATGTAAGGTGCCATTGTGACGTGATATCCAAGTTGGTGTCAAGAGTCACAGTTGGTATATATATTTGTATCAAAACTCACAATATATGTGTTGTTGTATTTTGCACAACAATTTTAGTAATAAAGTTTTAGTTATTTTATGTACCATGTTTTTGGTGACTCAGAATAGGTTGGATGGATTGTACCTATTTTGGGGTCGTCACATTTGATATCAGAGCTTAGGGATATGATCTCTGGCGGAGATCCGGGATTAGAACTAGGAAGGGATGAGGCGAGTAATATCATTAGCATTAGTGTGTGTCCTACTACTAAGTTTAATTTTCTTACTTAAGTTGACAAATTGTGATATGTCAATTAACCTTTGTTTTGAAGTCATATTCTAGAATAATATCTAAAATACGGAGAGATGAGCAATGGAGAAATCATGAGGACGCGGGAAGATGGAATCTGAGATGAAAGCAATGTATTCTCAACTCTTTGAAATACCGGTATGTAAATTTGGGGACGAAATTTCATAAGGAGGGAGATTGTAAGACCCCAATTTTTATGAAATAAAAGTATTCAATTTTTCTTATAATTGTTATTCAAGAAATGGTTAAATTGATAAAAGTTTAAAGTTAAGGGTGATATATGTAAAATTTTCAAAAATACGCAAATGGTTATAAAATACTCATTTACATTTAGGGAATATTAGTTTGGTCGTGGAATATTCTTGTTGTCGGGAAATATTAAATGCGACCATGCAGCGATTTTTGTGGGCCCATATAATGAGAATAAGCTGCTTGATGAAGAAAATGACAAGTTTGAGTTTTTATAAATAACGACGTAGTTATTACAGATTAACAATTTGTTGGAATACCCGGTGGTTAAAATACGATGTCTGGCGTGGTTGCACAAAAGAGTTAGCACACGGTATTGCACATTTTTTGAATTATTGATTCTTACGTAAGAAGGCACTACTCAATAATTGTTACAGTAATTACTGTTCAATATTTTATTTTATTGATTCAATAATTGTGGCGTTGATATTTTATATTATTGTTGTTTCAATAATTGTTATTTGCATGATATTTTCCATTATCGGATCAATAATTCATATTATTTGAATAATATTATTAGATAGCATTATTGGCAATGTCTAGAAAGTTACATCGAGGAGAGGTTTGGTCACCTAATTGCGGCGCCAAGAAGGAGAAATCCTTATTGGAAAGCTCCCTCTTTCCTGGGAACTGCCTGGTTGTCATAATTGTGATTCTGTAATATTATTTTTGAATAATTAATTATTGATTTATATGATAAGAAAATATTGATTTGATGCGGATTTAAAAGATGGATTTATTTATGTGGTTATAAATGAAGGAATTAATGATGAGGTGTTTTATCAATATTTTGTCGAAATGAAGAACAAAATATGGAATTTTCAGAAAAATTAGTTTATTACTTGATTTTGTAAAATCCATAACTCTTTGTGTATAATGAGTTGGGCGATGAGCCATATATCAAAAGAAATCCCTGGAAGTAAGCTAACTTTGGAAATTGGAATCACCCAAAAATTCTTTGTGGATTTTTCATGGTGACAGTTTGAGTGAAACTGGTTCGAAGGACTTATAATACGATAATCAGTGTTCTTGAGATATATTGTGTGAGTTATAATTTTTAATCCGACCGTTGGATCGTTGTGATTTTTGGATATGTTATACATATATAAGTTGAGTATATGTCCACAAATTTTGAACCGTTAAAAATGAACGTATAAATTGTTATGAATTTTAAGAGGTGACTGGTTCAGAAATTGTTGAAGTTTCGAAATTTATCATTTTGGTAAAAAATTCTAGAATGCATGGGCCCCACCTATGGTTGCTGAAGAAATGTACTGAAATTCTAATTCAAATGTGGTGGGTGGCAATAGTAGCAGGTAAATCCATCAGGTAGCAGGTCAAATCTGCTACGGCGTGCTAGCATTTTCCTATAAATAGGGTGCTGAGTTAGAATTAAAAATCACACCAGAAATATAAGCTTTCTCTCTTTCTCTCTCTATATTATTTAGAGTATTTTGTGATTATTTTGATACTTTGAGAGTTGCTAATGAGTGCAAGTTTCCTTCAGCGTCATATCCGATATTCCAGTCAGAAATATTGCTCTTTTGAGGTAAGGGATTTTAAGGGTTATTATGTTTCTTCAGTTTCGTAATTTTTCTGACCTTCAAAAATTCTGAAAAAATTTGAAATGATATTTTGATGAGTTTTCTCGATTGTGTCCAAAAATAGCGATTTTTGGATGTATAGATTAGGAGTTATGGATTTTATGAGAAAAGACTATTTTAAAAGTAAACCCTTATAACTCCTTGTGGTTAACTCCAAAATTGGTGAAATTTTTCTTGGGAGTACATCTATATAACATCAATATATTCTGTAAATTTTGGAATTTTTGGACAAAAGTACAATTTATGATAAATGTCTAAATATTCAGCAGTTTTGGCCATGTGAAAAATAATAAATGAATTTTAAAAATTCCGAGAAAAAATATATGTTCAATATGGGACTATGTTCTGCTAAATCCCAGAAAAGAAAATTTATTTGTACTGATTTGGTATTTTTCATGAAAATAGACTAGTTATGGGTAAAAGAATTAAATATGTTATGTGAAATAACAACATTAAAAAATAGGATTTTATGGCCTGGGAATCCTATATAAGGTGTATGCAGATTTTTTATGAGGGTTTTGGTTATTGGTGATGAAATTTTATGATTTTGGCATTTTAGGATGATTAAATGCATTAATTGGTTAAGTGTAAACAATTAAAATAAATTGTTTATAAGTTTAAGAAATGATTAAAATATTGTGGTAATATTAATAATATTAGATTATGAGATTATTAAGTGATTTATAACATTTGGATTAAGGTGTTACGAAATCATTGATTCATGAATATTACTCTTGAAATTAAATGCAGTTGTTGATCGTATTGTTTTTATTATCATATATAACATTTTTATAATCCCGGTGATGAAATTTTTCTTTGACTTAAGTGTAAAGATGGGTAGATTATTGGTATGATCGTGACTATGGGTTCTCTTTGGCCAGTAGTGCAAAGATGAATTGTTGACTGGTATGATCATGACCATTGAATTTATAATTGAATATTTTTAGCTTAAGTGCAAAGGTGAATTGATCAACATGGTTATAATTATGGTTTATATAAATTCTAAAATGATTATATATTTCTTTGAGATATTAATATCTTTGGCCTGTAGTGCAAAGATGAATTATTGAGGAATATCTTTGGCCCGTAGTGCAAAAATGACCTGTTGTTGAATATCTTTGGCCCGTAGTGCAAAGATGACCTGTTGTTGAATATCTTTAGCCTGTAGTGCAAAGATGACCAGTTGTTGAATATCTTTGGCATGTAGTGCAAAGAAGAACTTATTAGCATGATTATGAATAGGAACTGTGATTTGGTATAACCATGATCTTTGATATTTCAGGTAAAGACAGGTGATGAAAATTATCTTTGTCCTAGATGAGAAGGAGAATTTAGAACTACAATTATGATTATGAGTTATTCATATGATTGTGGAAAGGAACTGTTGATTGATGTTACAGGGATAAAACATTGTTGGTGGACTTTTAACATGGAGAAGATAATAGACTTTATGGTCTATTTGACTCTTCTAATGGATTGCTCGTTCCGCTGTAACTATGGTTGAAAAGTTTTATCATCTACCATATGTTCTAAATCTCTGATTTATTACTGATGAAGGCTATTGATAATTTAATTATCTTTAGTCATGATATTCTTTACTAAGCTAGTTGTGCTCACCCTTTTGCTTCACAATTCCTTTTAGGTAATAAGAGTGTTGCTGGGTCGAGCGGGGATAACAGGGAATAGAACGGTGGTCTATAGCTGTTGAGGTTCTCCCTAAATAGTATGGAAATAATTTTATTGAGAACTTTAGATAAGTGTGTCATATTGTATACGTCATTTGATATTTAATTTTGGTGAACCGAATAGGGTGAAGTGAACCCAACTTTGGAAGGGTGTTTTGCCACTATCATATAAGATTTCTAATGACATACAACCTCGTGTTATCATAAGGCAGGGTTGTGCACATCCACTTGCTGAGTATATCTACGAGCACTACCTATATGATCTTGGAGTTGGGTTGCAATATAATTTTCAATTGCAGACAGTGGAGATAGTTATATGTCAAGAGAAGACTCACCATTGGAAGGAACATGATAGTAATCTTCTCATTTTTCTTTGGGGTCTATTGGGTCAACCAAGAATAATTCTCGAGTCATATGATATCTATCATAACCTAGATGCATGGCCTCCCATGTACAAATGTTTTCTTGAGCACTTCCCAAAGATTTTAATTTCTAAAACAATTTTTAACTGCACCTTTATATAAGGTGCCATTGTGACGTGATATTCAAGTTGGTGTCAAGAGTCACAGTTGGTATATATATTTGTATCAAAACTCACAATATATGTGTTGTTGTATTTTGCACGACAATTGTAGTAATAAAGTTGTAGTTATTTTCTGTACTATATTTTTGGTGACTCAGAATAGGTTGGATGGATTGGACCTATTTTGGGGTCGTCACATATAGCTTTGATCCAGATTGTTTAGAATAGGTCATACCCTTACATTCCACACACACAGTCCATTTTAGGATTTATATTTTTAAAGAAAGTATTAGCTAGCAACATGATTGACAAAAGATAGCCTAATAATACTTAAACATAGATTCACTTTTATATACCATACAACATGAATGAGTTTTTTGTCCTAATGTCTCATCAGATTACACATAACAGTCCATAACCAAGCCATTAAGCTAGCACACAACCTCACCGAAATAATGGCCTGGCCTGACCTGATTCAACTGACACAGACTGCATTGTTTTGGTTCTTTTGCCAACTAAAAAAGCTACATAGTTACACTACCATTAACCTTCAAGGTTTAGCACATTAGACACCATATATATAGCATGAAAATAACATTAGAAGCATGTATAATCAGTTATAGTACAAGCTCTCAATAACAGTCAAAAGTACCTTGGTTTGTTCATAAAAAAAGCTACCATGGCATGCAAGGTTCTTTAAAACATGTTATACTTAAGCATAGAGCATACTTGAAGCATAAAACATACTATTTTAGTAACTACACATGCTCTTGGACTTCATTACACAGTTAGTATGCTTTTAGGATAAAACAGTCCTTATATTAGTATTTTATCAAACAGTTGGTGAACATGATTTTTGGTTTACATGGCACAACTAATTTCCTGCCCATTTTCACAATATTTTGGCTTCATTTATTAAGGGTCTTCATATACTACATCAACATCAATACAAAGCAACAATCACGGTTACAACAACAATGACAACACAACATAACAACCATCACTGCTCATATTTAGTTCTATAGCCACTAACAGTCCATTCTACTATCAAATATGAAATGGAAAAGGAATGAAAAAATTCTAAACTTGCTTACCTTGCTAACTTCTAAAGATTAAAGTAGCTTCCCTGCTCAATCCTTCCTTCCCTTCTAACCTTCCTTCACTTCCAACCGTAGCTTTCCTACTCTCTCAATCTAATGGACTACTATTGATATTGCTTTTGGAACTCAGATAAGTGTTGAAGCTAACTGAGCTTAGGCATAAAGCTTGGCCATATATGGTTGAGCCTCCATTAATAATCATTACTCTACATGGCTGCTACTTTGGTCCCTACCGTGGCCCTTAATCAGTCCCTACAAGACTTGCCTGCTACATCACATAGCAGCCTACTTGACCCCTATGTTGGCCTCTAATCAGCCCTCTAGCAGCTACTTGGCTATTGCAGTGAACTTAGCTCCTAAAAGCCAACCTACGTACTCTAGCGTCTAACTAATCTTGTTAACTGACTGCTAACCAACTGCTATTGTTACAGACATTCAACCAACTGGTTTCTCTTTTAATTGAACTGAAATCGCCCCCTTATAACATACAATGAGGCTGCCCGATTGGACAAATAAAAATGGGCTAGGCATGGTTTGTTTTTGGGCTCAAACACAGCTCTCCATACTACACTAAATGAAACTACTGGATTGGCCAAGTAACAAGGCAGGGTCTAGTTTTAAATTGGGCCTTATAACACATCTCTTAGTGTAGCAAGATTCCAAAATATTAGAATCAATGTGGCACATTTGCAAGCACACATAGTAAATTTAATGTGGTTCAATAATTAAATATGGACTCATATTACCTATTACTATACATAGATTTTTATCTACCACATTTGATTAGGCTAGCAAAATAGTTAGCACATACATAATAAAAGAATGATGTTTCTATGTAATTTAAATACCCATGGTAGCACCATTATCCTTATTTATTACTAAATAATACTTTTGAATGAAATTAATTATAATATTATTATTTCATTAATCTTATAAATAGATTTATGTCAAGAATATTTTTCAATTATGTCATGTTGACTTTCCTTTTCATTCTTGATATTTACATACCATTATAATAAGGTAAATTCAATATATCTCCTTTACTATACATAGTCTTGTGTTGCTTAATAAATTCTTAAATATTAAATAATTCTAATAACACAACAATTAAGTATTAAAAAAAATTATGCTCAAAATTTGTGACACCCCCAAAATAGGTATACAACACCCATTCTGAGTCGCCAAATACATGGTACAGAAACAACTACAATTTTATTAATACAATTGTCGTGCAAAATACGACAACACATAAACTGTGAGTTTAAATACAAATATTGTCATCTAGACAATATCCACACTCAAATAAGACCTCATTACAATTATTGATACACTATTTTACAAAATAGTGAGGACTACTAAGACAACTTCTAGAACCATCATTCCATACCCCGACTAGTACTCGCTATATTCTCACCTCCTGAGAAGAAAAATGGAACAAAAAGGAAAAGGGTGAGCTCAACTAGCCCGGTAAAGAATATTATGACTAAGATAATATAAAACAAATTATCGTTAGTCCTCAACAGGGAAAAATCTGATAGAATACAATAGACAACAAGTTTTAAATCAATATTCGCAGCGAAAATAACAATTCATTAGAAGAGTTACGTAGAGAATGAAATCTACTATCTTCTATGATTTTAAAAAAAATCCATTTTATCCCTGTAACATCAATCAATATACATCTTATATCAAATATTCATCTTAATTTGCACTACAGGCAAAAGATATTCATCAGTTGGTCATATTCATCTCAACACTTGTACATCTTTGCACTATGAGCCAAAGATATTCATAAGAAAATCAACCATCTTTGCACTACAGGCCAAAGATATTCAGTAATATCATCATTTAGGACTGAGGATGATGAAAAATATTTTAAAGAAAATGAATCAAGTGAAATAAAAGAACAAATATTAAGGATTCGTACTTTAAACAGCCCATGTTCAAAAATACTTCATAAATAACTATAGTGAAGTAAAATTATGATCAAAACATGGATACAATCAAAGCTAGTATCCATAATAGATATCTTGGACAAAAAATGAAAATTTAATTTTTCTGTGAATAGTACCATATTCATGAATAGTGTCGTATACGTGAATAGTATTGTATACGTGAATAGTAACCCCGACACTAAAAGACAAGAATTTCACAAGAAAAATCTTACCAATATTCCAGCATAATGATATTGAAAGAGATAATATCATTTATAAAAAAATAACATCCCTTACCTCCAAAAAGACAATATTTACATTTGGAATCTCGGATATAGTCTTGAAGAAAACTTGCACCAGATAAAGAACACTCAAAGTATCAAAATACTCACAAAAATACGCTCGATAATATATAGAGAGAAGATTTCATTTTCTGGTGTGATTTTCAATTCTAACCTAAGCACCCTATTTATAGGAAAATGCTTAGAACACTAAAGCAGAAAATTTAATAAAATATTAATATAATTATTTTAAATTCCTACGCCCACTTTGAAAAACTAAACTAAACACATTTACAATACTAGTGGGGCCCACCAATATAATAAAAACATTTTTCTTAAAAAAATAATTAAAACTTCAAAAATCAATTATTCCGGAACTTCAAAACTTCAATAATTCATAATAAATAGCCTTTTTATCAAAAAAAAAAAAATTCAAATCTTATGTCCATTCTATAGGAAATTCAATTCTCTACAACTTTGTAGTTTTAAGTTTTTCTAAATTCCAAACAGAAATTGACTGAAATCCATATACAGACGATTTTACAAGCTATAATCAAATTTCAGTCAAGAAATGGGGTCCACAAACATGAAAAACATGTTTTTAACATTTATTACAACAAAAATACTATTCATCCTAATTTATTCGTATATCACACATTTATTGTAAAAATATCACCATTATTATATTATTATAATATAATAATATATTTAAATGAAATATTTTATCACAAAAGATAAAATATCAATTTTTTAACAATTGTCACTTTAAAATTTTCTCCATCTATATCCACATAAAATGAATATTTTTCTTGTCATATAAATCAATAATTAATTATTCACAAATAATATTACAGAATCACAATCATGTGATAACTAGTTTCCTGAAAGGGGCTTTCAATAAGGATTTCTCCTTCTTGCACGCAATTAGGTGACCAAATCTCTCCTTAGACAGAAGTTTCTAGACATTGCCAATAATGCTATCTAATAATATTATTCAAATAATATAAATTATTTATCTGATAATAAAAAATACAGTGTAGTGACAATTATTGAAACAACAATAATATCAACGTAGCAATTATTGAATCAATAAAATAAAATATTGAACAGTAATTATTGTAACAATTATTGAGTAATGTCTTCCTACGTAAGAATCAATAATTGGTGCAATACCGTGTGCTACTGTGTTTTAACCACAGAGTATTTTAACATTATTAACGGTAACAACTATGTCGTTATTTATAAACAACTTATACTTGTCGTTTTCTTTATCCAATCGCTTTCCGTTATGGGGCCCACACAAGGTCAAGCGTGCCGTCTTAATATTCCCTGTTAGGTAAAAATCTAATTACGCACAACACACGCAGTATCGTGGTCAACACAAGTAATAGAGTGATGAGTAGAGTATCGTTCCCACAGAGATTAATTAGCAATAACCTTAACTCACAATTACCAATCTTCTATTAACCCTAATTTTATTAAACAAATCAAACTCAATAATTTAACTTAACGAAACTAAAATTTCTCTATCCGATTACATGCGGTGTCAAGCATATCTCTACCTTAACACTCATCAAGTTTAAGCTACTAACAAAAACCTGAACACATGCTATATCAACTAGGTCCAGATTTGAATATCCTCTCTCGATGCCATCTAACTCCACAAAGAATTGTTGATCAGGCAATTCATAGATTCAAGCACAAATTAATATAGATAAACTGGAGATAGCTTATTAAATTAGAAATCAAAGTTTACAAAACCATCGATTCACTTAAGGATCCATCACAAGCCTAAAAACTGAATTAGTTCATAATAAACAAAATAAACACTGAATAAATCATAGAAATCATTCTTCCAATTACAATAAATAATCTAACACGAAGAATAATGAAGAACACCCTTTACGTAGACTAAAATCGCAATTGTCTTGAAAAACTCCTCGAAATACTCCTCCACACTTGCTATCAAAAACTCCGCTTTGATCTTCGTAAGATTTTCTTCTCTCTCATCTCCCTGTTGTTTTTGATAGAGTAATAGATATCTAGCATAAAACTCCAGCCGAATTCTCCATCAATTAGAGTTATAATGCCATAAAATAGCTAAAATTCGTGCCCAAGAGGAATTATAACCAAAACAGGACACTCTGAAATTTCCACCCCGCTCGTGGGTTTGTATCTTATGAACGCCGCCCGTGAATGCCTTCTCTTGCTTTCGAATGAGGACCCCCTTCGACGAAGTGTGAAGCCTAATAATGCCCGCCTGAATGCCTTGTATGCTCTGATGCCCCCGTTAATAAGACCCAGACCATGGTACGGGGTGTATAAACTGTCATGTGCATTTTACGTGGTGTTTCTGTTAACTTACTATCTTTGCTATATCTTTGAATTGATTCCAAATATGCTCCATTTGATTCCAATCACACCGAATATCACCAATCGTACATTGAATGCCACAACCACCAATCTACACATGAAATAACATAAAACAAGTGAAATTGATCATGATCACAAGAAATTAGTAACAAATAAACATGAATTAGATATTAAATCGCGTATATAAAATACAATTATCATTCCCCGACAGTAAGAATATTCCACGACCAAACGAATATTCCCCGACAACAATGAATATTTTATAACCACTTGCTTATTTGAAATATTTGCGCATTTTACCCATAACTAACCACATTAATCAATTCAACCCTTACTATTTCAAAATAATAAATAAAGAAAAGTCAATTTCATTAATAATAAGTTGGGGTCTTACAACCTCCCCTCCCTATGAAATTTCATCCTCGAAATTTATGTACGTACCTGGTGTTTCAAAAAGGTGAGAATACCTCGCTTTCATTTCCGTTTCCAACTCCCAGGTCATTTCCTCTATAGCATGGTTCCTCCACAAAACTTTGACTTGTGGTATGACCATTGTACGTAAGACATTCTCCTTCCTATCTAAGACCTTAACAGGTACCTCCTCGTACGCTAAGTCTTCGGCTATCTCGTCTGGTTCTAACTCAATAACGTGGTTCAGGTCTTTCACATATTTATGAAGCACAGATATGTGAAAAATATTATGAACACGAGACATACTTGGAGGTAACGCGAGTCTATAGGCCACATTTCCTACTCGGTCAAGAATCTGAAATGGACCAATAAATCATGGATTGAGCTTTCCTCTCTTCCCAAATCTTGTAACTCCCTTCCATGGGGCAACTCGCAACAATACATGATCCCCAATTATAAATTCCACGTCCTTTCGATGAAGATCCGCACAATTCTTTTGTCGATCCTGTGCCATTTGTATACGTTGTTGAATCATTTGGATCTTTTTCGTAGTCATACGTACCAACTCTGGTCCCAACAATGTTGTTTCACCCACCTCATCCCAACATATTGGAGAGCGACACTTTCGTCCATGCAATGTTTCGAATGGAGCCACACCTATACTTGCTTGATAACTGTTGTTGTAGGAGAATTCCACCAATGGTAAATACTTATCCCAACTCCCTTTGAAGTCTAGGACACAGAGTCTTAATAGATCTTCAAGAGTTTGAATAGTCCTCTCTGATTGTCCATCCATTTGAGGATGGTATGCCAAACTGAATCGTAAATCCGTGCCCATAGCTTTTTGCAAGCTAACCCAAAATCGTGAAGTGAATCTTGGGTCACGATCCAAAACTATGGATACTGGCATGCCATGCAACCTCACAATCTCATTCATGTACATACGAGCAAGACGTTCAAGGGAATAAGTCTCCCGTATCGGCAAGAAATGAGAAGACTTGGTTAATCTATCAACAATAACCCAAATAGCATCTATGCCTTGAGAAACCGTGGGAAGACCCGTAACGAAATTGATGGTAATGTCTTCCCACTTCCATTTCGGAATCTCAAGTGGTTACAATGGATCCTTAGGCACTTGATGCTCCGCCTTTACACGTTGACAAGTTAAACACCTCGAGATAAACTTTGCAATCTCTCTCTTCATATTATTCCACCAAAATGTATGTCGAAGATCACGATACATTTTGGTACTTCCAGGATGGATTTCAAACGGTGTATTGTGTGCCTCCATCATGATCTTGTATTTCAAATCAGAGTCGTTAGGAACACAAAGTCTGGAGTGGACTCGAAGTATTCCTTCTTCATCAATTCTTGCTTCTGGAATAACACCTTCTTGTACTTTCTTCTTCATACGCATCAGCTCCGGGTCTGTGGCTTGAACAACTTTAACTTTTTCGATTAAAGTCGGTTCTATGCGTATACTTGACATCATCACATGGGTCCCCGGAGTCTTAAATTCTATCTTCATCTTTTGTAAATCACACAAAATGGGCCTTTGTGTTAACAACATCACACTCGTTCCCGCATATGATCTTCTACTCAACGCGTCAGCTACCACGTTCGCTTTTCCAAGATGGTATTGAATAGTGTGGTCATAATCTTTCAACAGCTCGAGCCAACGTCGTTGCCGCATGTTGAGTTCCTTTTGGGTGAAGAAATATTTGAGGCTTTTATGGTCTGAATATATCTCCACTTTCTCTCCATATAGATAGTGCCTCCAGATCTTGAGTGCGAACACAACTGCTACCAACTCTAGATCATGAGTAGGATAATTTTTCTCATATTCTTTAAGTTGTCGCGAGGCAAAGGCTATGACTTTCCCATGTTGCATGAGAACACACCCTAACCCTTTTCCCGAAGCATCGTTGTAGATAAAAAATCCATCCGAACCAGATGGTATTGTCAGAACAGGTACCGAAATGAGTCTCCTCTTAAGCTCTTGAAAACTCTTCTCGCATTCCTCGCTCCATATGAATTTTGTATTTTTCCGAGTTAGCTGAGTTAACGGAGTAGCAATTCGAGAAAATCCTTCCACGAATCTCCGATAATAACTAGCTAAGCACAAAAAGCTACGTACTTCGGTCATCGACTTCGGTTGCTCCCAACTTTGTATTGCTTCAATCTTCGTCGGGTCAACAGATACTCCATGTTTTGACACCACGTGCCCAAGGAATACTACTTCCTCAAGCCAGAACTCGCATTTCTTCAACTTAGCATAAAGCTTGTTTTCACGAAGCCTTTGGAGTACCAGCTTCAAATGGTGCTCATGATCTTCACGGCTTTTGGAATATATGAGGATGCCATCAATAAAAATAACAACGGACTGATCCAAATATTCCTTAAATACTCGGTTCATCATATCCATGAAAGCCGCAGGAGCATTAGTCAATCCAAAAGACATGACTAAGAATTCATAATGCCCGTCGAGTTCTGAAGGCAGTCTTTGGAATATCTTCAGTTCTAATCTTCAGCTGATGATATCAAGAACGAAGATCGATCTTTGAAAAGAATTGTGTTCCTTGTAACTGGTCAAACAAGTCATCAATGCGAGGTAGCGGATACCTATTCTTGATGGTGACATGGTTCAATTCTCGGTAGTCAATACAAAGTCGCATACTCCCATCTTTCTTCTTTACAAATAAAATAGGAGCACCCCAAGGAGATGTACTAGGACGAATGAAACCGATGTCCAACAACTCCTGTAGTTGAACCTTTGACTCCTAAGGTTCAATAGGAGCCATTTGATATGGGGTTTTAGAAATGGGCTTTGTACCAGGTTCAAGGTCAATAAAGAATTCAACTTCATGTTCTGGAGGTAGACCGGGAAGTTCTTCAGGAAATACATCAGGAAATTCACTAACAACAGAAATTTTATTCAAATTTGACGTGTCTTTATTCAAATCCATAACATGGGCTTAGAAAGCTTGACATCCGTTTTTCAATAAACGAATATTTTTATGACTTGATATGACAGTGATTGATTTTAGTGGTTTAGTTGCTTGAATTCGCATAACAGGTTGGTTAGGAATATGAAAACTAACAACCTTACGAAAACAATCAATTTTGGCATGATGAGTAGTTAACCAATCAATCCCTAAAATCATATCAAAAGCAAGTATCTTTAAAGAGATAAGATCAACAGGTAATGTAATGGTGCCAACTTGGATCAAACAAGATTTATAAACAGTGGATGTAATGAAAGTTTCTCCTAACGGAGTCTCTACGGATAAGTCAAAGTCTAATTTCTCTGGAGTAAAGTTTAAACGTTGAGCACAAGCAGGAGAGATAAATGAATGGGTAGCACCGGTATCTAGTAAGGTATAAACTTCACAAGAATTTATGATTAGCTTACCCGTGATCACCTCGTTTGGGTTCCTCACATTTTGACCAGTCACGACAAACGCTGACTTTGACTTTTCTGGGATAGTCTTTTGAGTCACCATCCGCACTGGACTTGGTTTTGCTACCATACAATCTCGAGCGATATGTCCTTCCTTTCCACAACTATAGCATACCTTGAAATATTGTGGACAGTTTGGTCTGATATGTCCCTCTTTTCCGCATTTATAGTTTACGACCGGTGGTTGTTCTCCTCCCTTAGAACCAGTTGCTGCTGGTGCTGACGTCTTCACATTGTCATTGTTGAATCTCCTCTTTTTAAAATCTCCCCCCGACTAACTTCTTTTATTTTCATGGCCATGATTACCACCATAGTGGTTGTCGCTTTTGTCCGTATTTTTCTTTTCCCGTTGGTTATCGTTGCTCCGATGACTGCTATCACTGATATGACCCTGGTCGTGGTCCCTCAGTTGAACGTACTCGTTATCTCGCTCTAATAATTGAGCCTTGTTGACAACATCTGAATATAGAGAAAATTTATGAGAAATGAGATACTGACGTATGTCGGGTTTCAAACCTCTCAGAAACATCCACGTCATACGTTCCTTATTCTCCACCAAATGAGGTACAAACCTGGATAACTCCGCGAACTTCGCCTCGTACTGGGACACCGTCATGTTGTTCTGCTCTAGTCTAATAAACTCTACCTCTTTCATATGACGAATACTTTCAGGAAAGTACTTGTCATTGAAAAGTTTATGAAATGTTTCCCAAGACATGTTGAGTGCGGCTGGATGGGTACGCTTCACTTATTCCCACCAGTAATCTACCTCATTACGAAACATAAAGGTGGCGAATAGAACCTTCTGTTCCTCCGTGCATCCCAAGACATCGAATATCTTGGTAATTTGCTTGACCCACGTCTCCGCCTTAATCGGATTCGGCTTTCCCCAGAATTCTGGTGGTCCCAACTCTTTAAACTGCTTGGCTGTGACAAACCGCGGCGTTATTATCATTCACACTGTATTTTGTACACGAGTCTCCTTAAATGCGATTTTGCATGAACTGCAAAAAGCTTCTAAACATCCCATCATTCATCGTCTGATCAGTAGTGTTGTTTACAGGAGGAACATTGTCGGCCTGTTGCACGTTCTCTTAATTGGTGAGTAAAGGAATCTCCACGGTCTCATTTACTCCACTGTTAACATTCTCAGTTGCCATTCTCAAATACTGCCATAAAATAAGGGTTAATTAAAGAAATTAACATCTCACATAATATCCCTATATTATGGCCAACCAACAAATAAGCTTAGGTAGGACATACTAACGAAGGATTTACTCATCTCTCCCTCCTAGTTCTATTCCCGATCTCATTGAGAGATCATATCCTAAGCTCACGATACCACCAACCTGTGGCGCCCCCAAAATAGGTATACAACACCCATTCAAGTGCATGAAATACATGGTACAAAAAATAACTACAACTTTATTAATACAATTGTCATGCAAAATCGACAACACATAAAACTGTGAGTTTAAATACAAATATTGTCATCTAGACAATATCCACACTCAAATAAGTCCTCATTACAATTATTGATACACTATTTTACAAAATAGTGAGGACTACTAAGACAACTTCTAAAACCATCATTCCATACCCTGACTAGTACTCGTTACATTTTCGCCTCCTGAGAAGAAAAATAGAACAAAAAGGAAAAGGGTGAGCTCAACTAGCCCAGTAAAGAATATTATGACTAAGATAATATAAAATAAATTATCGATAGTCCTCAACAGGAAAAAATCTGATAGAATACAATAGACAATAAGTTTTAAATCAATATTCGCAGCGAAAATAACAATTCATTAGAAGAGTTACGTAGAGAATGAAATCTACTATCTTCTATGATTTTAAAAAAAAATCTATCATCAATATTTTATCCCTGTAACATCAATCAATATACATCTTCAATAAAATATTCATCTTAATTTGCACTACAGGCCAAAGATATTCATCAGTTGGTCATATTCATCTCAACACTTGTACATCTTTGCACTACGAGCCAAAGATATTCATAAGAAAATCAACCATCTTTGCACTACAGGCCAAAGATATTCAGTAATATCATCATTTAGGACTGAGGATGATGAAAAATATTTTTAAAAAAATGAATCCAGTGAAACAAAAGAACAAATATTAAGGATTCGTACTTTAAACAGTCCATGTTTAAAAATACTTTATAAATAACTATAGTAAAGTAAAATTCAAGAATGATCAAAACATGGATACAATCAAAGCTAGTATCCATAATAGATATCTTGGACAAAAAATGAAAATTTAATTTTTCTGTGAATAGTGTCGTATTCGTGAATAGTGCCGTATACGTGAATAATAATCCTGACACTAAAAGACAAGAATTTCACAAGAAAAATCTTACCAATATTCCAGCATAATGATATTGAAAGAGATAATATCATTTATAAAAAAAATAACATCCCTTACCTCCAAAAAGACAGTACTTCTGACTTGAATACTGGATATAGTGATGAAGGGAACTTGCACCGTATAGCAACACTAAAAGTATCAAAATACTCACAAAAATATGCTCGATAATATAGAGAGAGAAGATTTAAGTTTCTGGTGTGATTTTCAATTCTAACCTAAGCACCCTATTTATAGGAAAATGCTTAGAACACCAAAGCAAAAAATTTAATAAAATATTAATATAATTATTTTAAATTCCTACGCCCACTTTGAAAAACTGAACTCAGCACATTTACAATACTAGTGGGGCCCACCAACATAATAAAAACATTTTTCTTAAAAAAAATAATTAAAACTTCAAAAATCAATTATTTCAGAACTTCAAAACTTTAATAATTCATAATAAATAGCCGTTTTATCAGAAAAATTCAAATCTTATGTCCATTCCATAGGAAATTCAATTCTCTACAACTTTGTAGTTTTAAGTTTTTCCAAATTCCAAATGCAAATTGGCCAAAAATCCACATACTGGGACGATTTTACAAGCTTATAATCAAATTTCGATCGAAAATGGGGTCCACAAACATGAAAAACATGTTTTTAACATTTATTACAACAAAAATACTATTCATCCTCATTTATTCATATATCACACATTTATTGTAAAAATATCACCATTATTATATTATTATAATATAATAATATATTTAAATAAAATATTTTATCAGAAAAGATAAAAATATCAATTTTTCAACAATTGTCACTTTAAAATTTTCTCCATCTATATCCACATAAAATGAATATTTTCCTTATCATTTAAATCAATAATTAATTATTCACAAATAATATTACAGAATCACAATCTTGATAACCGGTAGTTCCTACGGAAGAGGGGCTTTCGATAAGGATTTCTCTTCTTTTCTGTGCAATTAGGTGACCAAACCTCTCCTTAGACAGAACTTTCTAGAAATTGCCAATATTTCTATCTAATAATGTTATTCAAATAATATGAATTATTGATCTGATAATGAAAAATACAGTGTAGTGACAATTATTGAAACAACAATAATATCAACGTAGCAATTATTGAATCAATAAAATAAAATATTAAACAATAATTCTTGTAACAATTATTGAGTAGTGCCTTCCTACATAAGAATCAATAATTGGTGCAATCTGATAATGTGTACTTCTTGTGTTTTAACCACCAGAGTATTTCAACAATGATAATTGATAACAACTACTTCTAGTTATTTATAAACAACTTATACTTGTCGTTTTCTTCATCCAATCGCTTTTCAGTTATGGGGCCCACACAAGGTCGCTAATTGTCAGATAATTACGAATATTCTACAGTGGTAAGAATATTCCATGACCAAACGAATATTCCCAAATGACAATGAATATTTTATAACCACTTGCTTATTTGAAATATTTAGCATTTTACCCATAACTAACCACATTAATCAAATCAACCCTTACTATTTCAAAATAATAAATAGAGGAAATTCAATTTCATTAATAATAAGTTGGGGTCTTACAAAATTTGTCATAATAATAATTAAATATTATATGGAATTTTCTGTGTCATTACAATTCTGTCACCCTAGTATTATTTTATTGATTATTTTATTCACTTATTTTTAGTTAATGAAAAAATTCATTATAACTTGCTGTCAATAATATTCGAACCCTCAACCTCTATTTTGATAGAAGTGAGTTGTACCAGTGGACCAAGTGCCCATCGATCTTAAACTGTTGTACTTGATGAAAAAGAAGCAAACAAATATATCCTTGTTTGCTACTAAATTGAATAGTAGGGTAAAAGATGTTTGGAAAATATGAATTTTTAAGTCAAAAATAATGATAACTTATGTATGAAAATTTTAAAAATGATACTCCAAAAATATGTTTATAAAACATTTTAAATTTAATGTCAAATACATATTAATTTTGTGTTTATAATAAAGTTGTCAAGCACTACAAGTATTCTTTAACAATAAAAATTATAAAAAATATTTTAATAATGTAATTAGGGGAGAGAATAAAGAGGAAGTTGGCTATTTAACAAAAAAGAAAAAGAAAAAAGAGGAAGTTGGCTGATTTGCTTTGACGCCCCCAAAACAGGTATACATCACCCATCTTGAGTCGCCAAATACATGGTACAGAATACAAATACAAACTTAATTATACAACCGTCGTTTAATATACGACAAAACATAGCTGAGAGTTTAAACATGATTGTTGTCTTCTAGACAATATCCACTCTCAAATAGAGTCCTCATTATATTTATTGTCACTCTATTTTATAGAATAGTGAGGACTACTAATACACTGTAAGTCCCCAACTTATTATTAATGAAATTTAATTTTCTCTATTTATTATTTTGAAATAGTAAGGGTTGATTTGATTAATGTGGATAGTTACGGGTAAAATCATAAATATTTCAAAATAAGCAAGTGGTTATAAAATATTCATTGTTGTTTCGGGAATATTCGTTTGGTCGTGGAATATTAAATCGCTTTGGGAATATTAAATGCGATATGGCAACCATGTGTGGGCCCCATAACGAAAAAGCAATTGGATGAAGAAAACGATAAATATAAGTTGTTTAAAAATAACTATGGTAGTTATTATTCAAGTTATCTTTGTTAAAATACTACGGTGGTTAAAAACACGAGTAGCACTACCGGTATTGCTACCAATTATTGATTCTTACGTAAGAAGGCACTACTCAATAATGGTTACAGTAATTAGTGTTCAATATTTTATTTTATTGATTTAATAATTGTTGCGTTGATATTTTATATTGTTGTTGTTTCAATAATTGTCATTACACAGTATTTTTTATTATCGTAGCAATAATTCATATTATCTGAATAATATTATTAGATAACATTATTGGCAATGTCTAGAAAGTTACATACAAGGAGAGGTTTGGTCACCTAATCATGCGGCGATGAGGAGAAATTCTTATTGAAAGCCCCTTCTTTCACAGGAACTTCACAGTTGTCAATATTGTGATTCTAATATAATATTATTTAATTATTGATTCATATGATGAAGAAAATATTGATTTTTATGTGGATATAGATGGAGAAAATTTTTAATGTGACAATTGTTGAAAATTGAAATTTTATCTTTTTCGATAAAATAATTCATTTAAATATATTATTATATTTTAATAATATAATAATGGTGATATTTTTACAACGAATTTGGGATATATGAGTATACGAGGAGGAAGAGTATTTTTGTTGCAATAAATGTTTAAAACATGTTAAACATGTTTGTGGACCCCATTTCTTGATGAAAATTTGATTATAGCACAGTAAAATCGTGCATTTGTGGATTTCGGTCAATTTCTGCTTGAATTTGGAAAAACTTTCTTCTGTAAAGTTGTAGAGAATTGAATTTCCTATAAAAACACGCGAGATTCAATTTTTCGATAAAAGGCTATTTATTATGAATTATTGAAGTTTCAAGCTCAAAAATAATTGATTTTTGGAAGTTTTAATTATTTTATAAAAAAAAATGTTTTTTAGATGTGTGAGCCTCATTTTACATGTGTTGGTTGCTTTGATTTCAGATTCTCAAAGGTTGGCGTAGACAAAATTTTTATAAATATATTATTATATTAAATTTTCTACTTTGGTGTTCTAAGCATTTTCTATAAATAGGGTCTTTAGGTTAGAATTGAAAATCACACCGAAACTCAAGTTTTCTCTCTATATTATCGAGCATATTCTTGTGAGTATTTTGAGTATACTTTGAGTATTGCTATACTGGTCTGAAAGTTCAAGTTATAGCCTATATCCCAAGTGTTTTCAACTAAAGTACTATCTTTCGAGGTAAGGGATATTTTTTTCAGTAATGATATTATTTCTTCAATATCATTATCTTTGAAATATTGATCTGAAGTTTTATCAAATTTGGAACTTTTGGTGTCTAGTTACTTATTCACGTATCGACACTATTCACGAATCGACATTATTCATCGAAAAATGAAAATTTTCCTTTTAATCCAAAATATCTATTACGGATACTAGCTTTGATTGTATCTATGTTTTGATCATTCTTAAATTTTACACCACTATGATTATTTTTGAGGTATTTTTGGACATGGATAAAACAAAGTACGAATCCTTAATCCTTAATCCTTGTCATTTTGTTTCAATTGGATTCGTTTTTTTAAAATTATTTTCATCATCCTCGATCTTAAATGATGATATTATTGAATATCTTTGGCTTGTAGTGCAAAGATGAATGATTTCGAGGAATATCTTTGGTAGTAGTGCAAAAGATGAATGCAGTGTTTAGATGAACACGTGACCAATCGATGAATATCTTTGGCCCAGTAGTGCAAAGATGAATATTTGATTCCAGATGTATATTGATTGATGTTACAGGATAAAAGATAGATGATGAACTTTTAAATTCATACATAGAAGATAGTAGTTTGCATTCTCTACTTAACTCTTCTAATGAATTATTATTTCGGTCTTGAATATTGATTTAAAACTTGTTGTCTATTGTATTCTATTAGTTTTTCCCTGTTGAAGACTAATGATAATTTGTTGTATATTATCTTAGTCATAATATTCTTTATTTGGGCTAGTTGAGCTCACCCTTTTCCTTTTTGTTCCATTTTTCTTCTCGGGAGGCGAGAATATAAGCGAGTACGAGTCGGGATATGGAATGAAGGTTCTAGAGAGAGTTGTTTAGTAGTCCTCACCATTTTTGTAAAATAATGTATCAATAAATGTGATGAGAATTTATTTGAGTATAGATATTGTCTGAAGATAATATTTGTATTCAAACTCACAGTTTTACTATTGTAATAATAAAGTTGTAGTTGTTTACATACCATGTATTGACAACTCAGAATGGGTGATGTATACCTATTTTGGGGGCGTCACAATTGGTATCAGAGCTTAGGGATATGATCTGTGGCGGAGATTGGGGAATAGAACTAGGAGGGGAGAGACGGGTAAATCCTTCGCTAATGTGTCCTACCTAAGCTTATTTGTTAGTTGGTTAGTATATAGGGATATTATGTTATATATTGATTTCCTTAATTAACCCTTGTTTTATGGCGGTGATTTGAGAATGTCGATCGAGAATATTAACATGGAGTAAATGAGGCCGTGGAGATGCTGTCTTTACCAACGAGGAGAGCGTCTGCAACAAAGTTGGCAATGTTCCTCCCATCAACAATACCACTGAAAGCGATGATGAACGAGGGGATCTTTAGAAGCTTTTTGCGATTCATGCAAAATCGGGGCGTGGGAGACTCGTGTTCAAAAATGAGGAGGAAATGATAACAATTCACGGGTTGTCACAACCAAACAGTTCGAAAGAGTTGGGACCACGAATTTAAGGGAAAGCGGATCCGATTATGGCGGAAATATGGGTCAAACAAATTACCAAGATATTCAATATCTTGGGATGCATGGAGGAACATAAGGTTCCATTCGCCACCTTTATGTTAAAATGGCGAAAGGCGACTCTTGGTGGGAGTCGTGAAGCGTACCCATCCAAACCGCACTTAGCATGTGTTGAGAGCGTTTAAAACTATTCAATGACAAATACTTTCACGAAAGTGTTCGTCATATGAAGGAAGTGGAGTTCATCGATTAGAACAAAACAACATGGCGGTGTCTCGAAGACGAGGTAAAGTTTGCGAGTTATCTAGGTTTGCACCTCATTTGGTGGAGAATGAGGAACGTTATGACGCGGATGTTTACGAGAGGTTTGAAACACGGCATACGATAATATCTCATTTCTCATAAATTTTCTCTCTATTCGGATGTTGTTAATGGGCTCAATTGTTAGAAGCGAGATAACGAGTATATTTCAACCAAGAGGACCATAACCAGGATCATACCGGAGATAGCGATAAATGCGAATAACGATAACCAAATGGAGAAAGAAGCAGACGGACAAAATGGTAACCACTCTGGTGGTAATCATGGCCATGAAAATAGAAGAAGCGAGTCGAGGAGGAGATTTTAAAAGAGGAGATTTAACAACGACCATGTGAAGGCAGCGGTCTTAAGCGAAGAATCGGTTCTAAAGGAGGAGAACGACCACCGGTCATATGCTATAAATCACGGAAAGAGGGACATATCGGTCAAACCGCCCACAATAGTTCAAGGTATGCTATAATCGTGGAAAGGAAGGACATATCGCTCGAGATTGTATGGTAACGAAACCTAGTTCAATGGGGACGGTGACTCAAAAGACCGTGTCCCTAGAAAAGTCAAAGTCAACGGTTCTGGAAGAAGCGTTTGTTGTGGATCGGTCAAAATCGAGGAACCCAAACGAGGTGATCACGGGTAAGCTAATCATAAATTCTTGTGAAGTTTATACTTTACTAGATACCGGTGCTACCCATTCATTTATCTCTCCTACTTGTGCTCAACGTTTAAATTTGACTCCGAAAAAATTAGACTTTGACCTATCTGTGGAAACTCTGTTAGGAGAAACTTTCATCACATCCACTGTTTATAAATCTTGTTTGATTCAAGTTGGCACCATCACCTTACATTGACCTTATCTCTTTAAAGATACTTGCTTTTGATGTGATTTTAGGGATTGATTGGTTAACTACTCATCATGCCAAAATTGATTATTTTAAGTAAGGTTGTTAGTTTTATATTCCTAACCAACCTGTTTATGCAATTCAAGCAACTAAACCATTAAAATCAATCACTTGTCATATCTAATCATAAAGTTATTCGTTTATTGAAAAAGCGGATGTCAAGCTTTCTTAGCCCATGTTATGGATTTGAATAAAGACACGTCAAATTTGAATAATATTCTGTTGTTATTGACTTTCTGGCGTATTTCTCAAGAACTTCCCGGTCTACCCCCAGAACGTGAAGTTGAATTCTTTATTGATCTTGAACCTGGTACAAAGCCCATTTCTAAAACCCCATATCGAATGGCTCCTATTGAACTTCAGGAGTTAAAGGTCCAACTACGAGAAATTGTTGGACATCGGTTTCATTGTCTAGTACATCTCCTTGGGGTGCTCCTGTTTTATTCGTAAAGAAGAAAGACGGGAGTATGCGACTTTGTATTGACTATCGGGAATTGAACCATGTCACCATCAAGAATAGGTATCCTCTACCTCGTATTGATGACCTGTTTGACCGGATTGCAGGAGGCACAATTCTTTTCAAAAATCGATCTTCGCTTACGGATATCATCAATTGATGATTAGAATCGAGAGGATATTCCAAAGACCGCCTTGAGAACTTCGATGCGGGCATTATGAATTCTTAGTCATATCTTTGGACTGACTAATGCTCCTGCGGCTTTCATGGATATGATGAACCAAGTATTCAAGGAATATTTAGATCAGTTCGTTGTTGTTTTTATTGATGACATCCTCATATATTCCAAAAGTCGTGAAGATCATGAGCACCATTTGAAGCTGGTACTCCAAAGGCTTCGTGAAAACAAACTATATGCCAAATTGAAGAAATGCGAGTTCTGGCTTGAGGAAGTAGCATTCCTTGGGCATGTAGTGTCGAAACATGGAGTATCCGTGGACCCGGCGAAGATTGAAGCAATACAAAGTTGGGAGCAACCGAAGTCGGTGACCAAAGTGAAAGTAGTATGCACACAAGCCAATCATGTTTGATGATAAAGCATATACTTTGTAACAATCTTATTCATTTATTAATAAAAAGTATTAATTTATTAAAGGCTTTTAATTATCTACATGATGCTGTTTTATAATATGTGATAAACCCATAGTTTTAAGCAATGCTTTTAGAATAATGATGATGATCATTCTAATGAGATCTAAATTCTTAGAAAGCTTAAAACTAAAATAGTTCCCAATCATTGGATTACTAAATTGGGGATTAGTGAATCCGGATAGATTGGTACATCGTTGCTTGCTTTCATTGGTTTCATGAGGATGATTGATCTCATGATCATTTGTGTGTGGACACTAAAAAAGCAAGTATGTAGGTGCTTATTAGAGAATAAGTTCATTTGAGCGTTGGCTCGCTAAGGAATACCTAATGAAGTTTTACTTGCTTGTCAATAGGAATTCTGTAGTGATAGTAGTCTGAAGTGATCCTTGGACTTGAGATCATCATAGTATCTTGTGTATGATGACTTATACTTTGACTTATTCCTTAAGACCCTTATGGTATATCAAAGGGTATGCTTGGGTATAATAAGTTGTATATGGAGATAATGTATGATCGATAAAGAATCTACCACTTCATTAAAAGAAGAGAAATGTCCTATGTGATTCGATAAATGACAACCCAAAGAGTCCTTGGCGGCGAGAATGAAATTAGAAAAGAGTTTCTAATTTGCATTATTTGGAGTTGTGTATTTAAGGATCGAAATACATATAATTAAATAAAATAAGACTTGACGATAACTCCATGTCTTATATTTTTATTGGGACATTGTATGGTGGAAGGATTGAATTATGCGGTAACTATTTACTCAAAGGTTCTTTTATGATTAATGTTGAAATCTATATTATCTAGAAAGTGCGTTGATCATTAGGGAGAACTTATCCCTATTGTAGAATAAATATTATTTATTTAAATAAATTAATTATTTAATTTATTTATTTAAATAAGATTAGAATTGTTCTAATTGATTTATTCACAACCGGTTTAATATGGAGAACCTAAAGGGTCACACCATAAAAGGAAGAATAATTATTTAAGAAGTTAATGGCATAATCGTAATAATATGTTATGTATATTTAATTTAATCTATGGTGATAGAATAAATTAAATAGCTTAATATTATTATTTAATATTTTAGAAATATTAAATATAAATTAATAAGAGGAGTCTTATTAATATTATTATAATTATTATTATTATTTTAATTTCTAAAAGAGTTTAGGAATTAATTTAATATAAGTACTCTCATTTATTCTAATAAGATTAGGAGGAAAATTAATTAAAGGAGTTTAATTAATTATCCCTAATAAGATTAGGGAGCCTATTTAATTAAAAGAGTTTAATTAAATAATACCTTATTTTAATAGGGTTACTTGATATATTTATAAGAAGAGTCTTATATCAGATATCAAAACTACGCAATTCCAATGGTTGGAGAGTACGCTCTTTTTCTATAGAGATAGAAAACTAGGGTTTAGCCAACCACCCATCTTCTTAAATCCTTCTTCTTCCTTGGTGGATCACCTCTAGAGGCCAAACACTTGGGTGGCTAACGTTGATCAAAGGAAGGAACCAAACCCGGTGGATTCAAGTTGAACGCGAAAAGGATTGGAGGTGAACTTGTACCTGAGGAAGCTTGGATCTTCTAGGGTATGTTTCTTATTCATCTTTTTCGTTTAATTAATAATTGTGCATAAAGGGTGATCCAGGTATATGGTTTGTAAAATTTTTAAACTCTAATTTTACACGTTTCCGCTTACTTTGAGCAATTTGATTGCGTTCATAAATATTACAAACCTAACAGTGGCATCAGAGCCAAACTTTTATGCGAATTATTAATTTTTCAGATTTATTATATATATTGATATGTGTTTAGAACAATTTAATTGGGCATAATTTTATTGTATAAAATTTAAAATAAAATAAAATAAATAAATAAGAAAAGCCGATATTATTCGCGGTTGGAATTAAGGTAATTCTAGAATTTTATTTTTTTCGCGGAGTGCATTGCTATGTTGTCCCTGTTTTTTTAATCATGCATGGAAGTGATTCAAGGATTCATGTACGGAAATTTTAAAGGGAGCAGGAGCTTAAATTGTGCACGGAAATTAAGGAAGTCAGGATATTATATATATATATATATATGATATATATTAACGGTTTTATTATATATATATATATATATATATATAATAACGGTTTTATTTTATTATTATTATTATATATATAATTTTCTTAATAATTTTATTATTAAAATAAAAAATTAAATTTTAATATTAAAATAAAAGTTTATTTTTATATTAAAATAAAAGTTTTATTTTAATTTTAAAATTAAATTTCATCTTAACTAATTAGAGTTGGAATTGGATTCCATGATAACTAATTGGAGTTGAAATTGGATTCTATTCTTTCCTTAAATAAAGGAGTTTATTTAGATATGAAATAAGATTTCATATTATTCAAAATAAAAGAGTTTATTTGTGAATAGGAAAGAGAATCTATGTTTCCTTAAATAAATGAGTTTATTTAAATATGAAATAAGATTTCATATTATTCAAAATAAAGGAGTTTATTTGTGAATAGGAAGAGAATCAATGTTTTCCTTTAATAAAGGAGTTATTTTTTTTACATGGAATTGGATTCCATAATTAATTAAAATAAAGGAGTTTATTTTGATTAAAATAAAATAGTTTATTTTATTCAAAATTGGATAAATTAAAATAAAATAGTTTTATTTTAATTTAAATTTGGATTAAAATAAAGGAGTTTATTTTTATTCAAAATTAGATTTTATACTAACTAATTTTTCCCATTAAATGATATCAATATATATATTGAATGTTTATTATTCATGATATGAATGTTATTTATTGATGCGTATGGTGATGTGTATGATAATAAATGGGATTGATTATGGACTATTGACCCAATGTGATTGGATTTTATTTTAGTTGGATGCATGAATGTATGGGTTTTTATTAAATGGGGTTACTGCGTACCTCGTCTTCTCTAATTTTTCTTAATGTAAATTCTATCTCCTCCTATGTACTTCCCTCGATTGTTGATCAAGGTTTCTATTTATTTTAAATAATTTTGTAATAGGAATAGTTAGAATTAATTTTAAAATTGGAGATCAAGGAAGCAAGGGCGCTTGAAGACCCGTTTGTAATGGAGCTCGGGTTTAAATGTAATAGTTATATTTAAATATTATTTTTTGCACCTAGGGTTTGACTTTTTGGTTCACTTGGTGGCTCTAAAGTGAACCAAACTAGAATAAAAGTCCATAATCAATTCGAGTAGAATATAGTATTCTATATGTGCATACTTATACTATATATATATTATATATTATGCAAACATGCTTCGCGTGTTCATTAATATAATAGCGTATTTTATATATATATATAAATGCATAGCTAAACAAGATGAGGCAATTAATAACAAACCCCTCAATTTTTATATTAAGTCCTAAGCGTTCAAAGATATTTGGAATATCGAGCGTCGCCTTCTAGCATGATAAAATTAATAGAGTATTAAATATTTAATATGAGTTTGTTGTGTCACCATGAAGGCAAGTATTAAGTATTTAAGATGTTAATTTATCACATTTGATGCTTATAAAGAAAATTGAACAATATTATTTTGTTGTGTCACCACAAGGATGATATTTTCTTTTTGAATATATGGAGTGCTAGGTCGGACTTAACTTGGATAATTTTGATTCTGGATGTGCCACCACTTGATCAAAATAATCTAAGAGGCAAAAGAAAAGGAGTTGCATAGTTGATGTAATTGACAAAAGTTGTCTACCTATTTATTTATATATAGTTTGTTGTTATCACCACAAGGCTATATACATTTGAAATGGGATCCTTATTCTCACTAGCAAATCTTTAATTAGATTTTGCGAACTATATAAGTGAGGGTAATATAGTTTGAAGAAAATAGTGGGAGATACCAATTTAAAACAAGACCTAATTTATTTTGGTAATTAATAAAAGAATGTATGTTAAAATGTTGTTAATTACAAATTCATTTACAGAATTTTACAATGTCTAAAATTACTATCACTGCGAAGCATATTAGATGCTATTTAATCGGACTGAATTAAACGGATTGGTTAAGGAAATTGAGAATAGTTCTCACGGCTAAAAAGCTATCTTATATCCTTAATATGCCTATCCTGCAATGGTTGCGAGATAATGCCTCGAGGAAGAGATTGCTACTTTTAGAAAGTGGCAAGATGATGCTGTGATTAGCTCAATACATCATGCTCGTATCCATGAGTAACAAGCTTCAACGTCGACTGAAACTATGGATACTTCTACTATACTCACCTTGCGTCAAGTAGTTGATGGTGAGGAAAGTAGGGCGATAGATATCATATATCTAAGGAGCTCTTTCGATCTAGAATGGCCAATGGCACTATAGTGCTGATAAAAAAGTTCTTAACATAATCAATTTGATTGATCAATTAGAATATTTGGTATTGTCATGGATGGAGAGTTGAGCCAAGATTTGATCTTGCACTCACTCCGGACTCCTTTTCACAATTGTTGTGAATTTTTCATATAAACAAGCTAGATATCGAAACCGTTGATTTGTTAACATGTTGAAAAATGATGAGAGTCACTTTCCAACCAAGAAAGACCATGTCTTCTTGGTAGGGGCCAAAGGATCTTCGAAAGAAGAACGATTCAAGAAGAAGGTATATAGAAAGGCATAAACAAAGGATAATAAGAACAAAAGCGTCTGAGATAGCAAATGAGTTTGCTTCCACTTTGCGCAATAAGCACGGACACTTGGAAAGAAAGCTGAGAAGCGTCTTGCAGAGGCTAACGAAAGAAGCTTAGTGAAGTTTCGGTTATAAATACAAAATTGTTCATGATTTAAAATAAATTTTTCTTTAAGTCGAGGTTCTACTTGGGTATTGGATACTGACTTTGGTTATCATAAATATAGATTTATGAAGGGACCAAGCGTATAGAAAGTTAAACAAATATAAGTAATCCTATGTGCGGAAATGTAACAAAGGTTGCCATATTAGCCATAGAAACTTATAGTTTAGCAATGCTACGAACAAATCTATTAAGTCGATAAGTTGTTATTGTATTCCGGTTCTTGTTAAAAATATTATTTCCATTTTATTGTTGACAATGAAATCTTTGGTATTATAATTAAGAACAATTGTTGTTCTATTTATAATAATAATGTTTTCTATAGAACTGGAATATTACTTAATAAATTTTGTATACTTGACTTACATGAAAATAATTTTGCATATTGAACAAATTAGTATAAGAAAAGGAGATGATCATTCAAAGAGTTGAATGTATGTATTTGTTGAAATACAAGTGTGAATTATTTGAAAGGATTCAGAAATGAAATAAATTGACAAAGTATTAAGATTCTTTGATTAGATTAAGGAATAAATACTTGTGCAATAAGTTTCTAGATCATCTCAAATGGTTTTCTCATAATGGACACCTCCTGATACATAATAATTGATTGATGTATCTGAAAGGAAAAATCGTACCTTATTGGACATGGTGCTGTCCATAATGATTTTATCGACATTCCAGTATCCTCTGGGTCATGTCCTAGAAATGGTCAGATATCTACAAAAAGGTAACCTCAAAATCCATTTGAGACTCCATAAAAGTTATGGATAGGGAGGATTCCTAATCTTAAGTATGTTAAGATAAGGGGTTGTCCAACTTATGTGAAAATGTTTCAAAGGATAAGCTTGGGACAAGATTTGACAAGTACAATTTGTGGGACATCCTAAAGTAAGTTTAGGATATATGTTCTATAATCCTACTTAGCAAAAGGTGTTTGTTGTGAAACACGCTGCCTTCTAAGATAAAGGTGTTTATTATTGAAGGGGCTAGTGGGAGGATAATAGATCTTGAAGAGTTCAAGAACCACAAAACACTATAAGTCAAATAAGAGGAACCTATAGATAGACCTATTGTACCACAACCGAATCGTAAATCTGAAATAGTACCGAAGATACCTAGGAGGTATGGATTCATCATGGATGATGATGATGAGGTACGCATCATAGAAGATGATGATCCAGAGTTACATACGATGAGGTAAGAGTTCTAGTGTGTACAAAAGGGTCAGTGGGAGCGTCGTGACATTCCTAATATTATATGTTGATATACTATGGATAAGGAATGACATACTAATGCTACAATCAGTAATGATAAAGTTGTCTAAACATTCCTCCATGAATGGTTTGGGAAGAGTATCTTAATTGGGGATAAAATCTATATAGATAGATACAAGAAGATGCTCGACTTAACCCAAGGAACGTATATTCATTTGATGCTAAAGTTGTTTAGCATGGCAAACTCCAAGAGATGTCTCATGTCGATGAGCTATGGAGTGTATCTCTCCTAATAGTCCCCACAGACTCACGAAAGAGAGGTCGCATGAGTGACAATCATGTATGTAATGAAATGTACGAGACCGATGTTGATCAGTCATATTATGGAGAAGTTCACTATGAGTCGATGAAAAACATCTTAAAGTGCTTAACCCAGGCACTAAGGATGTGATCATATTCATGGTGGGTCTAAATTAAAACTAGAGGGCTTAACAGACTCAAGTTTTTCGAGACGGACCAAGATGACGAAAAATCCACTTTAAGGTAAAGCGTTATCTTGAACAATTGGTGCGATTGAATTGAAAGGTTCCAAACAAAGAAAAGAGTTCTTTGGTTTAGTGATAAAGACAAAGTATATAGCTATAAATGAAGGCTGCAAGTTGATTGTTTGGATTAAAGGTTCATTCTGAGAACTAGGAATAGTTCTAAGTCTCATCTTGGATCTAAACATGTGTTGTGGCACTTTCATTTGATTATTAGAATCATTGAAAGATGGGAAATCACTATAGAGATAGTGGACTCTCATGAACAACATTACATATCCAATAACTAAAGCTTATCCAACAAAGGGATAATCGTCACTTAGAGAAGAAGAGTATGAGATACCATGACGATTGGCTTTAGTGCAAGTGGGAGATTGAAAGTAGTATGCACACAAGCCAATCATGTTTGATGATAAAGCATATACTTTGTAACAATCTTATTTATTTATTAATAAAAAGTATTAATTTATTAAAGGCTTTTAATTATCTACATGATGCTGTTTTATAATATGTGATAAACCCATAGTTTTAAGCAATGATTTTAGAATAATGATGATGATCATTCTAATGAGATCTAAATTCTTAAAAAACTTAAAACTAAAATAGTTCCCAATCATTGGATTACTAAATTGGGGATTAGTGAATCCGGATAGATTGGTACATACGTTCCTTGCTCATTGGATGAGGATGATTGATCTCATGATCATTTGTGTGGAGACACTAAAGCAAGTATGTAGGTGCTTATTAGAGAATAAGTTCAATGAACGTGACTCGCTAAGGAATACTAAATGGAGTTTTACTTGCCTGTCAATAGGAATTCCTGTAGTGATAGTAGTACAAGTGATCCTTGGACTTGAGATCATCATAGTATCTTGTGTATGATGACTTATACTTTGACTTATTCCTTAAGACCCTTAGGGTATATCAAAGGGTATACTTGGGTATAATAAGTTGTACATGGAGATAATGTATGATCAATAAAGAATCTACCACTTCTATTAAAAGAAGAAATTTCCTATGTGATTCGATAAATGACAACCCAATGAGTCCTTGGCGGCGCGAATGAAATTAGAAAGGAGTTTCTAATTTGCATTATTTGGAGTTGTGCATTTAAGGATCGAAATACATATAATTAAATAAAATAAGACTTGACAGTAATTCCATGTCTTATATTTAATTGGGACATTGTATGGTGGAAGGATTGAATTGTATGGTAACTATTTACTCAAAGGTTCTTTTATGATTAATGTTGAAATCTATATTATCTGGAAAGTCGTTGATCGCTAGGGAGGCTTATCTTTATTGTAGAATAAATATTATTTATTTAAATAAATTAATTGTTTAATTTATTTATTTAAATAAGATTTGAATTGTTCTAATTGATTTATTCACAACCGGTTTAATATGGACAACCTAAAGGGTCACACCATAAAAGGAAGAATAATTATTTAAGAAGTTAATGGCATAATCGTAATAATATATTATGCGTATTTAATTTAATCTATGGTGATAGAATAAATTAAATAGCTTAATATTATTATTTAATATTTTAGAAATATTAAATATAAATTAATAAGAGGAGTCTTATTAATATTATTACAATTATTATTATTATTTTAATTTCTAAAAGAGTTTAGAAATTAATTTAATATAAAATACTCTCATTTATTCCTAATAAGATTAGGAGGAAAATTAATTAAAGGAGTTTAATTAATTATCCCTAATAAGATTAGGGAGCCCATTTAATTAAAAGAGTTTAATTAAATAATACCTTATTTTAATAGGGTTACTTGATATCTTTATAAGAAGAGTCTTATATCAGATATCAAGACTACGCAATTCCAATGGTTGGAGAGTATGCTCTTTTTCTATAGAGATAGAAAACTAGGGTTTAGCCAACCACCCATCTTCTTAAATCCTTCTTCTTCCTTGGTGGATCACCTCTAGAGGCCAAACACTTAGGTGGCTAACGTTGATCAAAGGAAGGAACCAAACCCGTGGATTCAAGTTGAGCGAAAAGGATTGGAGGTGAACTTGTACTTGAGGAAGCTCGGATCTTCTAGGGTATGTTTTATTATTCATCTTTTTCGTTTAATTAATAATTGTGCATAAAGGGTGATTCGTATATATGGTTTGTAAAATTTTAAACTCGATTTTACACGTTTCCGCTTACTTTGAGCAATTTGATTTGATTGCGTTCATAAATATTACAAACCTAACACGAAGTCGTAGCTTTACGGGTCTAGTTTGGTTATTATCGAGAGATTCGTGGAAGGGTTTTCTCGAATCGCTACTCCATTAACTTCATTAACTTCGGAAGGATACAAAATTCGTTTGGAAGCGAAGAATGCGAGAAGAGTTTCCAAGAGCTTAAGAGGAGACTTATTTCTAAGACTGTTCTAACAATACCATCCGGTTCGGATGGATTTGTTATCTCAATGATGCTTGAGCAAAGGGTTAGGATGTGTTCTCATGCAACGTGGGAAAGTCATAGCTTTATGCCTTGCGACAACTTAAAGAATATGAGAAGAATTATCCTACTCATGATCTAGAGTTGGCGTGATCGTTTTCAGCTAAAGATATGGAGGCACTATCTATATGGGAGAAAGTGGAGATATATTCGGACCATAAAAGCCTTAAATATTTATTCACTCAAAAAGAACTCAACATGCGGCAATGACATTGGCTCGAGCTATTGAAAGACTACGACCACACTATTCAATACCATCCTAGAAAAGTGAGCGTGGTAGTGACGCGTTGAGTAGAAGATCATATCACGAAATGAGTGCGATGATGTCAAGTATACGACAGAGCCAACTTTAATAGAAAAAGTTAAGGTTGCTCGAGCCACCGACTTCGAGTGATGCATATGAAGAAGAAAGTACAAGAATGAGCTATTAGGAGCGAGAATTGATGAAGAAGGAATACTTGAGTCCACTCTAGACTTTGTGTTCCTAACGACTACGATTTGAAGTACAAGATTATGATGGAGGCACCTGATACACCATTTGCAATCCATCCTGGAAGTACTAAAATGTATCGTGATCTTGACATACATTTTGGTGGAACAATATGAAGAGAGAGATTGCAAAGTTTATCTTGATGTGTTTAACTTGTCAAAGTGTAAAGGCGAGCATCTAGTACCTAAGGGTCCGTTGCAACCACTTGAGATTCCGAAATGGAAGTGGGAACACATTACCATGGATTTAAGATTCACGGGTCTTCCTACGGTTTCTCAAGGCATCAATGCTATTTGGGTTATTATTGATAGATTAACCAAGTCTGCTCATTTCTTGCCGATCACGGAGACTTATTCCTTGAGCGTCTTGCTAGTATATATGTAAATGAGATTGTGAGGTTGCATGGCATGCCAATATCCATAGTTTGGATCGTGACCCAAGATTCACTTCAAGATTTTGGGTTAGCTTGCAAAAAGCTATGGGCACAGATTCTGATTGATTCGACATACCATCCTCAAAGCAGACGGACAATCGAGAGAGGACTATTCAAACTCTTGAAGATTTATTAAGACTATGTGTCCTAGACTTCAAGGCGGTTGGGATAAGTATTTACCATTGGTGGAATTCTCCTACAACAATAGTTATCGAGCAAGTATAGGTGTGGCTCCATTTGAAGCATTATATGGATGAAAGTGTCGCTCTCGATATGTTGGGATGAGGTGGGTGAAGCAACATTGTTGGGACCCGAGTTAATACGTATATGACTACCGAAAAGATCCAAATGATTCAACAACGTATACAAAGCGGCACAAGATCGACAAAAGAGTTATCTGAGATCTTCATCGAAAGGGCGTGGAATTTAGTATAGGGGATCATGTATTATCATGAGTTGCTCCATGGAAGGGAGTTACAAGATTTTGGAAGAGAGGAAAGCTTAATCCACGATTTATTGGTCCATTTCAAATTCTTGACCGAGTAGGAAATGTAGCCTATAGACTTGCGTTACCTCAAAGTATGTCTCGTGTTTCATAATGTGTTTCACATATCTATACTTCGTAAATATGTGAAAGACCCGAACCACGTTATAGAGTTAGAACCTGGACGAAAATAACCAGAAGACTTAATGTATGAGGAGGTACTGTCAAGATCTTGGATAGGAAGGAGCATGTCCTACAGCCAAGAAAGTCATACCACAAGTTAAAGTTTTGTGGAGGAATCATGCTTTATAGAGGAAATGAACTGGGAATTGGAAAGCGGAAATGAAAGCGAGGTATCCTCACCTTTTCAAACACACAGTGCGTCGTCGTCGATTTCGAGGATGAAATTTCATAAGGAGGGAGGTTGTAAGACCCCAACTTATTATTAATGAAATTTAATTTTCTCTATTTATTATTTTGAAATAGTAAGGGTTACTTTGATTAATGTGGATAGTTATGGGTAAAATCATGAAATATTTCAAAATAAGCAAGTGGTTATAAAATATTCATTGTTGTCGGGAATATTCGTTTGGTGCGTGGAATATTATTCAATATTAAATGCGACGAAGCAGCGATGTGTGGGCCCATAACTGAAAAGCGATTGGATGAAGAAAAAAGCGACAAATATAAGTTGTTTAAAAATAACTGGCGTAGTTATTCACAGATTAATCTTTGTTAAAATACTCGGTTGGTTAAAACACGATAGCACACGGTATTGCATGAATTATTGATTCTTACGTGAAGAAGGCACTACTCGATAATGGTTACGTAATTACTTTATTCGATATTTTATTTTATTGATTTAATAATTGTTGCGTTGATATTTTATATTTGTTGTTGTTTGATAATTGTCATTACTGCGGTATTTTTCATTATTGAAGCAATAATTCATATTATCTGAATAATATTATTAGATAACATTATTGGCAATGTCTAGAAAGTTACATCTAAGGAGAGGTTTGGTCACCTAATTGCGGCTTGATGATGAGGAAAAATTCTTATTGGAAAGCCTCCTCTCTTTCTGAGGAAGCTGCACGGTTTGTCGATATTGTGATTCTATAATATTATTTAATTATTGATTCATATGATGAGGAAAATATTGATTTTTATGTGGATATAGATGGAGAAAATTTTAATGTGACAATTGTTGAAAATTGAAATTTTATCTTTTTACGATAAAATAATTCATTTAAATATATTATTATATTTTAATAATATAATAATGGTGATATTTTACAATGAATGTGAGATATATGAGAATACGTGGAGGAAGAGTATTTTTATTGCAATAAATGTTTAAAACATGTTAAACATGTCGGTGGACCCCATTTCTTGACTGAAATTTGATTATAGCCCATAAAATCGCCTGTTTATGGATTTCGGTCAATTTCTGTTTGGAATTTGGAAAAATTTTCTTCTGCAAAGTTGTAGAGAATTGAATTTCCTATAAAAAAAAAGTGAGATTCGAATTTTCTAATAAAAAGGGCTATTTATTATGAATTATTGAAGTTCCGAAGCTCCGAAATAATTGATTTTTGGAAGTTTTAATTATTTTATAAAAGAAAAACGTTTTTTAGATGTGTGAGCCTCATTTTACATGTGTTAGGTTGCTGATTTCAGATTCTCAAAGGTTTGCGTAGACAAATTTTTTTAAATATATTATTATATTAAATTTTCTACTTTGGTGTTCTAAGCATTTTTCTATAAATAGGGTGCTTAGGTTAGAATTGAAAATCACGCCGTGAAGCTGAAGTTTTCTCTCTATATTATCGAGCGTATTCTTGTGAGTATTTTGAGTATTGCTATATCTGGTGCAAGTTCAAGTTATAGCTTTATATCCTGTGTTTTCTTCAACTAAAATCTTGTCTTTCGAGGTAAGGGATATATTTTTTTCGTAATGATATTATTTCTTCAATATCATTATCTTTGAAATATTGATCTGAAGTTTTTATCAAATTTAGAACTTTTGGTGTCGGAGTTAGTATTCACGTATCTGGCCTTTATTCACGTATCTGACACTATTCACGAATCTGGCATTATTAATCGAAAATGAAAATCTTTCCTTTTCGTCCAAAATATATATATTGCGGATACTAGCTTTGATTGTATCCATGTTTTGATCATTCTTAAATTTTACACCACTATGATTATTTTTGAGGTATTTTTGGACATGGATAAAACAAAGTCTGAATCCTTAATCCTTAATCCTTGTCATTTTTTTTCACTTTGGATTCGTTTCTTTAAAATTATTTTCATCATCCTCGGTCTTAAATGATGATATTATTGAATATCTTTGGCTTGTAGTGCAAAGATGAATGATTTCGATGAATATCTTTGGTCGTAGTGCAAAGATGAGCAGTGTTTAGATGAACATGACCAATGATGAATATCTTTGGCTGTGGTGCAAAGATGAATATTTGATTCGGATGTATATTGATTGATGTTACGAGGATAAAAGATGAGCGATGAACTTTTAAATTCATACATAGAAGATAGTAGTTTGCATTCTCTACTTAACTCTTCTAATGAATTATTATTTCCTATCTGCGAATATTGATTTAAAACTTGTTGTCTATTGTATTCTATTAGTTTTTCCTGTTGAAGACTAATGATAATTTGTTGTATATTATCTTAGTCATAATATTCTTTACTGGGCTAGTTGAGCTCACCCTTTTCCTTTTTGTTCCATTTTTCTTCTCGGGGAGGCGAGAATATAGAGAATGCAGTCGGGGTATGGAATGAAGGTTCTAGAGAGTTGTTTAGTAGTCCTCACCATTTTTGTAAAATAATGTATCAATAAATGTGATGAGGATTTATTTGAGTATAGATATTGTCTAGAAGATAATATTTGTATTCAAACTCACATTTTTACTGTTGTAATAATAAAGTTGTAGTTGTTTACATACCATGTATATTGACAACTTCGAGAATGGGTGATGTATACTATTTTGGGGCGTCACAGGTTGGTATCGAGCTTAGGGATATGATCTCTGGCGGTGATGGGGAATAGAACTAGGAGGAGAGAGCAGGTAAATCCTTCGCTAGTGTGTCCTACCTAAGCTTATTTGTTAGTTGGTTAGTATATAGGGATATTATGTGATATATTGATTTCCTTAATTACCCTTTGTTTTATGGCGGTGTTTGAGAATGTCGTTTGAGAATATTAACATGGAGTAGTAAATGAGACCGTGGAGATGCACTGTCTTTACCAACGCGAGGAGACGTCTGCAACAGTGGCAATGTTCCTCCTGTCAACACCACCAGCTGGCGAGATGATGAGCGAGGGGATGTTTAGAAGCTTTTGCGGTTCATGCAAAACCGGATGAGGGAGACTCGTGTTCAAAATATAGGAGAAATGATAACAATTCACGGGTTGTCACAAACCAAGCGATTCAAAGAGTTAGGACCACGAATTTAAGGAAAGCTAGATCCGATTATGGGCGGAAACATGGGTCAAGTAAATTACCAAGATATTCGATGTCTTAGGATGCGGAGGAGGAGAAGGTTCCATTCGCCACCTTTATGTTCCGTGGCGAAGGCGGAGACTCTTCGGTGGGAATGCGTGAAGCGTACCCATCCACCAGCACGTACGTAGCATGTCTTGGGAGACGTTTGAAACTATTCAATGACAAATACTTTCACGAAAGTGTTAAATCGTATGAAGGAAGTGGAGTTCATCGATTAGAACAAAACAACGTGGCGGTGTCTCGATCACGAGGTAAAGTTTGCATAGTTATCGGTTTTGCACCTCATTTAGTGGAGAATGAGGAGCGATATAGCGGATGTTTACGAGAGGTTTGAAACCCGACATACGATAATATCTCATTTCTCATAAATTTTCTCTCTATTCGGATGTTGTTAACGGGGCTCAATTGTTAGAGCGAGATAACGAGTATATTCAACGAGGACCATAACCGAGGATCATACCGAGATAGCGATCAGCGTAATAACGATAACCAAATGGAGAAAAAAACAGACGGACAAAAATGGTAACCACTCTGGTGGTAATCATGGCCATGAAAATAGAAGAAGCGAGTCGGGGAGGAGATTTTAAAAAGAGGAGATTTAACAACGACCATGTGAAGACAGCAGCTGGTCTTACGTGGTTTCTAAGGGAGGAGAACGACCACCGGTCGTATATTATAAATCACGGGAAAGAGGGACATATCGGTCCAAACCGCCCTAACAGATTCAAGGTATGCTATAATTGTGGAAAGGAAGGACATATCGCTCAAGATTATGCACAGCGAAACCTAGTTCAATGAGGGACGGTGACTCAAAAGATCCCCCCGGAAAAGTCAAAGTCAGCGGTTCTGGAAGAGCGTTTGTTGTGGTAGTCAAAATCGAGGAACCCAAGCGAGGTGATCACGGGTAAACTAATCATAAATTCTTGTGAAGTTTATACTTTACTGAATACCTCTGCTACCCATTCATTTATCTCTCTACTTGTGCTCAGCGTTTAAATTTGACTCAGGAAAAATTAGACTTTGACCTATCTGTGGAAACTCAGTTAGGAGAAACTTTCATCACATCCAATCTTTTTTATAAATCTTGTTTGATTCAAGTTGGCACCATCACCTTACTTGTTGACCTTATCTCTTTAAAGATACTTGCTTTTGATGTGATTTTAGGGATTGATTGGTTAACTACTCATCATGCCAAAATTGATTGTTTTAAATAAGGTTGTTAGTTTTCATATTCCTAACCAACTTGTTATGCAATTCAAGCAACTAAACCATTAAAATCAATCAACATCATATCTAATCATAAAGTTATTCGTTTATTGAAAAATGGATGTCAAGCTTTCTTAGCCCATGTTATGGATTTGAATAAAGACACGTCAAATTTGAATAATATTCTGTTGTTATTGACTTTCTGGCGTATTTCTGAAGAACTTCCGGTCTACCCCGAGCGTGAAGTTGAATTCTTTATTGATCTTGAACACGGTACAAAGCCCATTTCTAAAACCCCATATCGAATGGCTCCTATTGAACTTCAGGAGTTAAAGGTCCAACTACGAGAATTGTTGGACATCGGTTTCATTTGTCCTAGTACATCTCCTTGGGGTGCTCTGTTTTATTAAGTAAAGAAGAAAGAGCGGAGTATCGTATGCGACTTTATATTGACTATCGGGAATTGAACCATGTCACCATCAAGAATAGGTATCATCTACCTCGTATTGATGACTTGTTTGACGACGATTCTGAGGGCAAAATTCTTTTCAAAAATCGATCTTAGTTCGGATATCATCAATTGAAGATTAGAGCGAGGATATTCAAAAGGCGCCTTGAACTTCGATGCGGGCATTATGAATTCTTAGTCATATCTTTGGATGACTAATGCTCTGCGGACTTTCATGGATATGATGAACCAAGTATTCAAGGAATATTTAGATCGATTCGTTGTTGTTTTATTGATGACATCCTCATATATTCCAAAAGTCGTGAAGATCATGAGCACCATTTGAAATTTGGTACTCGAAAGGCCCGTGAAAACAAACTATATGCCAAATTGAAGAAATGCGAGTTACGGCTAGAGAAGTAGCATTCCTTGGGCATGTGGTATCGAAACATGGAGTATCCGTGGACGTGAAGATTGAAGCAATCTGAAGTTAGGAAGCAACCAAGTCGGTGATCGAAATCGTAGCTTTACGGGTCTAGTTTGGTTATTATCGGAGATTCATGGAAGGTTTTCTCGAATCGCTACTCCATTAACTCATTAACTTCGGAAGGATACAAAATTCGTTTGGAGCGAAGAATGCGAGAAGAGTTTCCAAGAGCTTAAGAGTAGACTTATTTCTTTTGTTTCTAACAATACCATCTGGTTCGGATGGATTTGTTATCTATAAGCGATGCTTGAAGCAAAGGGTTAGGATGTGTTCTCATGCAACGTGGGAAAGTCATAGCCTATGCCTCGCGACAACTTAAAGAATATGAGAGGAATTATCCTACTCATGATCTAGAGTTAGCGGCCCGATCGTTTTCGCTAAAAGATATGGAGGCACTATCTATATGGGGAGAAAGTGGAGATATATTCGGACCATAAAAAAGCCTTAAATATTTATTCACTCAAAAGAACTCAACATGCGGTGGCGACGTTGGCTCGAGCTATTGAAAGACTACGACCACACTATTCAATACCATCCTGAAAAGCGAGCGTGGTAGGTGGCGCATTGAGTAGAAGATCATATCACGGGAATGAGTGCGATGATGTCAAGTATCTGCATAGAGCCAACTTTAATAGAAAAAGTTAAGGTTGCTCGAGCCACCGGCCCGGAGCTGATCGCGTATGATGAAGATAGTACAAGAAGGAGCTATTACGGAATCGAGAATTGATGAAGAAGTAATACGTCGAGTCCACTCTAGACTTTGTGTTCCTAACGACTCTGATTTGAAGTACAAGATTATGATTGAGGCACACAATACACCATTTGCAATCCATCTGGAAGTACAAAATGTATCGTGATCTTGACATACATTTTGGTGGAACAATATGAAGAGAGAGATTGCAAAGTTTATCTCGATGTGTTTAACTTGTCAACGTGTAAAGGCGGAGCATCTAGTACCTAAGGGTCCGTTGCAACCACTTGAGATTCGAAATGGAAGTGGGAACACATTACCATGGATTTCGTTACACGGTCTTCTACTACGGTTTCTCAAGGCATCAATGCTATTTGGGTTATTGTTGATAGATTAACCAAGTCTCGCTCATTTTCTTGCCGTCTGGAGACTTATTCCTTGAGCGTCTTGCTAGTATATATGTAATGAGATTGTGAGGTTGCATGGTATGCCATTATCCATAGTTTGGATCGTGACCCAAGATTCACTTCAAGATTTTGGGTTAGCTTGCAAAAAGCTATGGAGCGGAGTTACGATTGATTCGGCATACCATCCTCAATCGGACGGACAATCAGAGAGGACTATTCAAACTCTTGAAGATTTATTAAGACTATGTGTCCTAGACTTCAAGGGCAGTTGGGATAAGTATTTACCATTGGTGGAATTCTCCTACAACAATAGTTATCAGGAAAGTATAGGTGTGGCTCAATTTGAAGCATTATATGGACGAAAGTGTCACTCTCCAATATGTTGGGATGAGGTGGGTGAAGCAACATTGTTGGGACCCGAGTTAGTACGTATGACTACCGAAAAGATCCAAATGATTCGACAACGTATACAAACGGCACAAGATCGACTAAAGAGTTATGCAAATCTTCATCGAAAGGACGTGGAATTTAGTATAGGGGATCATGTATTGTTGCGAGTTGCTCCATGGAAGGGAGTTACAAGATTTTGAAAGAGAGGAAAGCTCAATCCACGATTTATTGGTCCATTTCAAATTCTTGACCGAGTAGGAAATGTAGCTTTATAGACTTGCGTTACCTCAAAAGTATGTCTACGTGTTCATAATGTGTTTCACATATCTGTACTTAAATAAATATGTGAAAGACCGAACCACGTTATAGAGTTAGAACCCAGGACGAAATAGCCAAGAGACTTAATGTATGAGGAGGTACTGTCGAAGATCTTGGATAGGAAGGAGCATGTCCTACGCCATGAAAAGGTCATACCACAAGTTAAAGTTTTGTGGAGGAATCATGCTATAGAGGAAATGACACAGGAATTGGAAAGCGGAAATGAAAGCGAGGTATCCTCACCTTTTGAAACACCAGTGTACGTCGTCGATTTCGAGGACGAAAATTTCATAAGGAGGGAGGTTGTAAGACCCCAACTTATTATTAATGAAATTTAATTTTCTCTATTTATTATTTTGAAATAGTAAAGGTTACTTTGATTAATGTGGATAGTTATGGGTAAAATCATAAATATTTCAAAATAAGCAAGTGGTTATAAAATATTCATTGTTGTGGGGAATATTAGTTTGGTGGTGGAATATTAAATGCTTATTATTAAATGCAATGGTAGCGATATGTGGGGCCCCAAAGCGGAAGCGATTGGATGAAGAAAAGACAAATATAAGTTGTTTAAAAATAATGGCGTGGTTATTCTGAATTAATCTTGTTAAAATACTAGGTGGTTAAAACACGATGTAACATTATGGTATTGCGCCAATTATTGATTCTTACGTGAAAGGCACTACTCGATAATGGTTCTGATGAATTCTTTGTTCGATATTTTATTTTATTGATTTAATAATTGTTGCGTTGATATTTTATATTGTTGTTGTTTGATAATTGTCATTACACAAGATATTTTCATTATTGAAGCAATAATTCATATTATCTGAATAATATTATTAGATAACATTATTGGCAATGTCTAGAAAGTTCTGTCTAAGGAGAGGTTTGGTCACCTAATTGCGCGCCAGTAAGGAAAAATTCTTATTGGAAAGCCTCCTCTTTCCTGGGAACTGCCTGGTTGTCAATATTGTGATTCTATAATATTATTTAATTATTGATTCATATGATGAGGAAAATATTGATTTTTATGTGGATATAGATGGAGAAAATTTTTAATGTGATTATTGTTGAAAATTGAAATTTTATCTTTTTACGATAAAATAATTCATTTAAATATATTATTATATTTTAATAATATAATAATGGTGATATTTTTACAATGAATGTGGGATATATGAGTATCTGAGGAGAAAGAGTATTTTTTTGCAATAAATGTTTAAAACATGTTAAACATGTCGGTGGACCCCATTTCTTGGTGAAATTTGATTATAAACTTGTAAAATCGCTTTTGTTTGTGGATTTGGTCAATTTACATTTGGAATTTGGAAAAACTTTTTTACGCAAAGTTGTAGAAAATTGAATTTCCTATAAAAAAGTTTACGAGATTGAATTTTCGATAAAAGGGCTATTTATTATGAATTATTGAAGTTAGAAGCTCAAAATAATTGATTTTTGGAAGTTTTAATTATTTTATAAAAGAAAAACATTTTTTAGATGTGTGAGCCTCATTTTACATGTGTTAGGTTCTTTGATTTCAGATTCTCAAAGGTTAGCGTAGACAAATTTTTATAAATATATTATTATATTAAATTTTATACTTTGGTGTTCTAGGCGTTTTCCTATAAATAGGGTGCTTGGGTTAGAATTGAAAATCACACCGAAATCAAGTTTTCTCTCTATATTATCGGCGTATTCTTGTGAGTATTTTGAGTATACTTTGAGTATTGCTATACTGGTGCAAGTTCAAGTTTTGCTTTATATCCGGTGTTTCAACTAAAATCTTGTCTTTTCGAGTAAGGGATATTTTTTCTTTAGTAATGATATTATTTCTTCAATATCATTATCTTTGAAATATTGATCTGAAGTTTTTATCAAATTTGGAACTTTTGTGCTGTCGAGATTACTATTCACGTATATGGCACTTATTCACGTATCGACATACTATTCACGAATACGGCATTATTCATCGAAAATGATAATTTTCCTTTTAAGTCCAAAATATCTATTACGGATACTAGCTTTGATTGTATCCATGTTTTGATCATTCTTGAATTTTACACCACTATGATTATTTTGAGGTATTTTTGGACATGGATAAAACAAAGTCTGACGAATCCTTAATCCTTAATCCTTGTCATTTTTTTTTCACCGGATTCGTTTCTTTAAAAATATTTTTCATCATCCTCGGTCTTAAATGATGATATTATTGAATATCTTTGACTTGTAGTGCAAAGATGAATGATTTCGATGAATATCTTTGGTAGTAGTGCAAAGATGAGCAGTGTTTAGATGAACATGACCCGGTGATGAATATCTTTGGCTTTGTAGTGCAAAGATGAATATTTGATTCAGGATGTCTATTGATTGATGTTACGAGGATAAAAGATAGAGCGACGAACTTTTAAATTCATACATAGAAGATAGTAGTTTGCATTCTCTACTTAACTCTTCTAATGAATTATTATTTTCATTGCGAATATTGATTTAAAACTTGTTGTCTATTGTATTCTATTAGTTTTTTTTGTTGAAGACTAATGATAATTTGTTGTATATTATCTTAGTCATAATATTCTTCTTTTTGGGCTAGTTGAGCTCACCCTTTTCCTTTTTGTTCCATTTTTCTTCTCGGGAGGCGAGAATATAGCGAGTGCAGTCGGGGTATGGAATGAAGGTTCTAGAGAGAGTTGTTTAGTAGTCCTCACCATTTTTGTAAAATAATGTATCAATAAATGTGATGAGGATTTATTTGAGTATAGATATTGTCTAGAAGATAATATTTGTATTCAAACTCATAATTTTACTGTTGTAATAATAAAGTTGTATTTGTTTCTGTACCATGTATTGACAACTCAGAATGGGTGATGTATACCTATTTTGGGGGCGTCACATACACCATCTCGGACCATCACTCCGTTCCCCGACTAGTCCCGACTACGTTCTCATTTCCTGAAGTGAACAATGAAAGCAAAAAGGTGAGCTCAACTAGCCCAGTAAAAAATATTATGACTAAGATAATGCAGAATAAATTATCATTAGTCTTCAACAATGTTAAACTGATAAAATACAATAGACATCAAGTTTAACTGCAGCGGAATAAGCAATCCATTAGAAGAGTCAAGTAGAGCATGATATCTACTATCTTCTATGATTTAAAATATTTTCATTAATTTTTATCGCTGAGACTCAACTTAATAAATAAACCACATCATCGAGTCATCCCTGCACTACAGGCCAAGGATATTCATTAAATCATCAATGGTCATGACTATACCGAATAATATCTGGTCATAATCATACCAAAAACTATCCATCAATGCACTACAGGCCACTGAGGACTTTTACCACATCATTTATAACATTACAGGTCATGATTATACCGAATGATCCCTAGACATAATCATACCAAGTCCATCTATGCACGCAAGCCAAAGATGACTTTCATCACAATATAAGCATGAGGATAATGACAATGACATAATAATTCAATAAAACAAGTTCAAGAATAAATTTTAAATATTTATAAGTTAATTTATCCTAAAATTAATTACGTCCAAATTGTCAACATGATACTGCTTTGTGGAGTAAAAATTCAAGAATGCTCAGAAGAATATTTCCATGAAAGATCTTTGGATGAAGCGCTTGAATATCCAAGATATTCTACTAATTTCATGGAGTATAGAAGCCAAAACTTTAACCAACTGAGTATAATAGAATATATGAAACTGTAAATAGATTTTTGCCCGCCATGTTATAATCCACGTAAACAGATCATTTCCACAATTTAATAAGGAATGAATACGAAGGATCATTCACCATGCATGCAGAATAATCCACATGACGAAGTTATTCCAACGTAATAATAAAGAATGGAATAACGAAGAATTCACCGAGCATGCGATAGATCGCTTGCGAACGAGTTATTCCCAATGTAATAATAAAGAATGGAACTTGGTCACGCGTAATCCATTGCATACGGGATATTCCAACGAATAATAAAGAATGGAATAACAACGAATTCACCATGTATGCGGTGCTTAGCATGATGCGAGTTATTCCAATAGAATAATAAATAATGGAACCGAATTCAATGCATAATACGTACAGACGGGATATTCCAACATAATAATAAAGAATGGAATAACAGAAGAATTTCACCATGTATGCGGTACTTTGCATAGACAGGTTATTCCAATATAATAATAAAGAATGGAATAACAAAAGAATTTCACCATGTATGCGGTATTTCGCATAGACAGGTTATTCCAACATAATAATAAAGAATGGAATAACAGAAGAATTTTACCATGTATGCGGTACTTCGCATAAACAGGTTATTCTAACATAATAATAAAGAATGGAATAACAGAAGCTCTCTTCATGGATACGAAAGAAATAATACCCCTTACGAGTATTGAAAGAAATAATTCTCTTCATGAATACGAAAGAAATAATACCTCTTACCTTAGAAAGAAGAGTATTTCGACTGGTAGGGCGAGGATATTCTTTAAGAAAACTTATACTATTTTCTACGCTCAAAGCTTCTTAAAAACTCTAAAGAAATACGCTCAAGATTATAGAAGAAGAATTCTCTGAATTTCTGGTGTGATTTTCCATTTTAACTAAGCATCCTATTTATAGGAGAATGAAAAGGATACTATGCAATAATATATATATATATATATATATATATATATATTTTATTTAAAATTTAATAAAACAAATAACTTTATAAAAGTATTCTGTTTTATATAAAAAGATTTTACTATACCAACACTATGCAGAGCCTTATGCAAATACTATGCATAATAAAATATATTATATTCTATTTATAATCAAATAAAACAAAACTTTATAAAAAGTATTACATTTTTATATAAAAAGATTTTACTATATACTGACATTATCGCAGTACTTATGCAAAACACTATGCATAATAAAATATATTATATTCTATTTATAATCAAATAAAACAAAACTTTATAAAAAGTATTATGTTTTATATAAAAAGTTTTTTGTTTTATTACATTTATAATAATAATAAAACAAAATTCATCATCATTACTATAATTCACACTATTAATCGACCAGGTCATTCCCAAGAAAGAGGAGGTTTTCCAATAAGTATTTCTCCCTATTGGCGCGTAATTAGGTGATCAAACCTCTCCTTGGCAGAACTTCTAGACATCGTCAATATTGCAAATAATAATATGAATAACTTCGTCGTCTCAATTATTGATTTAATAATATATAAAATATCGACAATAATTGAATCAAATAACGTGAGATCTTATCACAACAATTCTTGTAGCAATAATTGAACAAAAACGGTGACTTCTTATGTAAGCATCAATAATCAATATCGTGTGCTACTATGCAACCACACATATTACTGTACTTTTACTATCGAGTAGTTCAACAGTTTTAACGGTAAAACTTCCGCCGTTATTTTCATAAAAATATTTTTGTCGCTTTAATTTCTCAATCCAACAATAATTCCGTTGTGGGGTCCACCAATGATTGTACCGTCGTACGAATATTTCCCGACAAAAAAGAATATTCCCCGACCAATCGAATATTATATAACAACTTGCATACTTTTCAAAATTTCTAAATATTACCCATAACTATAATATTATCTCAAATCCACACCATAATTTTGAAAAAATATTTCGAGAAAATTAAATCTTTATTCGTAAAATTTGGGATTTTACATTTGCTCTATCCATTATTATCCTTCTTCTCAAGTTCCCTCAATCCTATATAAATATTTATTTATCATGTCTTTTTTCTACTAAAAATCTAATTTTTCAGCGAAAAGATCACAATCACGTAATCATTCTACAAAAAATAAGAATTATTAGAAAAAAATCATTTTTGAAAATTAAAACAATTCTCAACTATTCAAATTATGATTAAAAATTCACATATTCCTCGAATGATAAGTGAATGTGATTTCTCTAAATTTTGGTGTTTGTTGTGATAAATAAAATATAAAATCAATATACATATACAAATAAGACAAAATTTAGTTTTTTGACTTTCGTCTTTGGTATAAGATTAGAATTTAATTATTACTAAAACACTTATTAAAGTCTCTCTAATTTTATTTTATTTATTTTAAATAGGTCTAAAATTTAATTAAAATTAATACACTTTTTAATGTGCAAAAAAAGAATGAGAAAAGAAAGAAGGAAAAAAATACTTTACGATAATTGTACACCTCCATCGTACATAGTCATAGACCGGAGCTCCTATAGCGGTAGTGATTGCCGATTGGAGTGGTGGATTTGTTGGTTTTTGGAACAAAAGGTATTTTGGTTTTTTTTTGTGCGTCAAAGGAGGCCTTTTGGTTTTTGTTTTTGTTTTTTTGTGCAAAGGAGGCATCGCGGCCTTAGAATAATATAATAAAGATTCATTACAATCATTTTCTAACAATTTTATGATATCAATAGGAGTATTCTTGCTACTAATAATATCATAACTACAACTATAGTCTAAATCCTTAAACTTGTCTCCATATTTTGGGTACATTAGCTTCATCTTTCAAGACTTCTTTAAAAGTTGACGACATTCCATATCTGTAAGTTTGTCGGCACATTTATTTCCTTCCCCGTCTTGTTTACTTTTGAGTAACAAATGTAAAGGAATTTATGCTAGAGTTTGTGAGGTTTAAAATAAGAGGGAAAAGAAAATTGAAGAAAATTTACAGATAGTGAGATTTTTTGGATGAGGCAGCATTGACAAGTGTCATATGGATGGCCTTATACCTTATATTGCCTATATTTCAAACTCAAATCATAATATAATCCATCCCACACTCCCTCTTTTGCCTCTCTTCTTCACTCACCCTCCAAACTTCTCTCACTCTCTCCTCCCTTGCTTTGCTGCCATGGCAGTAGCAGAGCTATCGTCTGCAGCGTACACAGAATCCAGTTTAAGAACTCCACAACTCTCCTATAAATCATTAGCCCGCCCTTCCTTTCATAAACAACTCATTCTCCGGCCTTTCACTCGAAGGCCAGTCCCAAGGATTTCTAGCTGTGTTACATCCAAGTAAGATTGCTTTCAAGTATTCATTTTATACCAATTACGTTTGCTTAAGTTACATAATATAATTGTCTCGGTTACAAATTATAAGATTATTATTTACATAAATTTCAACGAATTTTTAATATAATTCATTAAAAGTTATAAAATAATGAATTTTATGGTTAATAGTATGTTTTTTTAGATAGCTTACTATATTTATCATCATTGTATTTATTAAAATTTAATAAATTTATGTTAAATTTAAGTTTGAAAATGTATGAAATTGACTGCAAAAAGTTAATAATGGTCTTATATATTAGAAATTGAGGGAGTATTTGTGTTTTCAGTATTAATTCTTCATAAATACCCAGGTTAGTTGAAGCACCCATTGCTGTAAAACATGAAGACCCAAAGAAGAAACCTGAGTGCTTTGGTGTTTTCTGCCTTACTTATGATCTCATGGCTGTAAGTTGTTCTTTAATTCTTTTTTAGTATTCTGTGGCTGCTTGATTTTAGCTGGCGTGGTTCTTTTTTTTTAAAAAAAAAAAAAAAAAAAAAACTAGTTATCTTATTTTAATGACTAAAGATTTTACAAAATTCTGCATTACTTGAATATTCTTACCGTGCAATCTAAGTAGTAGTTATAATTGAAGGAAACGTGAATCTTTCTCATTACACAAATTCAGTATATATACGTGATTACAATGCTTGATTCTAGGCTATAATTAAGGACATGATTAATCAAATACCACTGATTATTTACATACTAAATAAATACTCTATCATACCCCCGCAGTCGAAGCGGGAGGCTGTCGTACGTTGAGACTGTTCCGAAAATCATCAAAGAGTATGCGCGGGAGCCCTTTCGTGAAAATATCAGCTATCTGGTAGCGAGATGGGACATGAAGCACACGAACTTGTCCTCTTTCAACTTTCTCTCGGACAAATAAGATATCCAGCTCAATATGCTTAGTGCGTTGATGTTGTACAGGATTACTGGAAAGATAGATGGCACTGACGTTATCACAGTACACCATCGTTGCCTTCTTGATCGGAACATGTAATTCTAACGAAGAGATTTGAAGCCAACATGATTCTAAGAACAACATTGGCGACACCTCATATACTCTTGACCTTCAAAGACTAGACCGAGATAAGGTGGGTTGTCGCTTAGACGACCAAGTAATCAAATTATCGCCAAGAAATACACAGTAACCGGATGTTGATCGTCCAGTGTCAGGACACCCTCCCCATTCCACATCCATATAGCCAGTGAGAGCAGAAAACTTGGATTTATATAGATGCAAACCGAAGTCGAGCGATCCACGAAGATATCGCAGGATTCTCTTAAGTGTAGTCATGTGTTCGCTCTTGGGGTCATGCATATGCAAACATACCTGTTGGACCGCATATGAGATATCTGGGCGGGTAAACGTAAGATATTGCAAGGCTCCGGCTAAGCTGCGATAGTGTGTGGGGTCTGCATAAGGTGCTCCACCCGAATTGCTCAATTTCGCCTTCGTATCCACAGGAGTGGGTGACGGCTTGCATGAAGACATACCCGCCTCTCGATGATGTCTTGACATATTTCTTTTCGCAAAGAAATAAACCTCTTTCGTGATGGGTCACAAAGAATTCCCAAGAAATAATGTAAGGGACCCAAATCTTTCATAGTAAATTCGGATGCGGAATAAACATGATATGTCGACGAAGAGCCTCAGATGATGTGGTAAGGATTATGTCGTCAACATAGAGAAGAATGTATGCCATGTCATTTCCTTTGCAATATATAAACAAAGAATGATCCGATTGGCTATGCTAAACCCCATTGTAGAGACAAAATCCGTAAATCGTTTATACCAAGCCCGGGGTGCCTGTTTGAGGCCATACAAAGACTTTTTGAGCAAGCATACATAGTCTGGATGGTTCGGGTTACGGAAACCCATAGGTTGATGCATGTAGACAGTTTCTTGTAAGTGACCGTGCAAAAATGCATTCTTGACATCCAGTTGATGTACGAACCAAGAATTTGATAAAGCCAAACTGAGCACAGTACGAATTGTAGCGGGTTTCACTACCGGGCTGAATGTTTGACCACAGTCGACACCAACCTGCTGAGACCTGCAATCACCAACAAGACGGGCTTTATGCCACTCAAAAGATCCATCAGATTTCTTTTTATGACAAAAAATCCACATACACCGAATAATATTCACATTAGATGAACGGGGCACTAACTCCCACATCTTATTTTTAATAAGAGCATCATATTCATCCAACATGGCCGCTTTCCAATTCGGGTCGGACAACGCAGTTTTGGGGTTAGATGGCAGAGGGGATTACGAAACCGAAGAAGTTAAATTAAAATGATGTTTGGGCTTAAAAATCCCATGCATGTTGCGTGTGGCCATGGAGCGGTTTTGGTTTGGATGGGAGGGGTGTATGTGTGGATCAGGTGAGGATGTGGGCGGGTTGGGCTGGGAGCTTGATGGGCTAGGGAGAAATAGGGAGTTTTCTAGGCCGGGTGTAGGACTGGTTGCTGGAAAAGGGGATTATAGTGGGCCGGGTGGAGGATCACTGGGAGTGTTATTAGAGCTGGGCCCAATTTGCGGGCTGATGGTGGGAGCAGGAAGAATAGCGAGCTCATGTAACACGGTATGGATTCCATCATCAAGAAATTCATAGGTATGGGATGGAGGCGTATGAAAATTAGCAAAGGGGAATTTAGTCTCATCAAACACAACATGTCGAGAGATAATTATTTTGCGACTCAAGAGGTCATAACACTTATATCCTCTATGGTTTTGTGGGTAGCCCAGAAAAACACACGGGTTAGAACGAGCTTGGAGTTTATTAATATTGGTGGGGGGAAGAAGAGGAAAACACAAGCAACCAAATACTCTTAAATGTGCATATGAGGGATCCCGAAAGTAGAGAATTTGAGTAGGAGAAAAGTGTTTAAGATTTTTATTTGGGAGAATGTTTAATAAATATGTTGCCATATGTAAAGCATGATGCCAGAATGACGGTGGCATAGATGAGTGAGCAAGAAGGGTTCGAATCAAGTTTCGGCTTTCCCGTTTTGAGAGGAGGTGTGGGGACACGAGAACCGAAAACTCATACCATGGTTGCGACGAAAAGATTGGAAATGTTCATTATCAAATTCCTTCCCGTTATCACTTTGAAAACATTTAATTTCCTTCTCAAATTGAGTTTTAATATAAGCTCTAAAGGAAAGGAAACTGGTGTAGACTTGCGATTTCTTGCCAATAGGAAAGGACCACAGAAAATTAGAATAATCATCAAGAAAAAAAATATAATACTTGTGTCCAGCTGAACTTAAAACGGGAGATGTCCACAAGTCACTATGAATATTGTCAAATGGCATAGTAGTACAAGAAGTAGATGGATAAAATGGCAATCGAACATGTTTCCCAAAAATACATGAAACACAAATACTAGTGCATGAAGATTAGAATAATCATCAAGAAAAAAAATATAATACTTGTGTCCTGCTGAACTTAAAACGGGAGATGTCCACAAGTCACTATGAATAATGTCAAATGACATAGTAGTACAAGAAGTAGATGGATAAAATGGCAACCGAACATGTTTTCCAAAAATACATGAAACACAAATACTAGTGCATGAATATTAGAATAATCATCAAGAAAAAAAATATAATACTTGTGTCCTGCTGAACTTAAAACGGGAGATGTCCACAAGTCACTATGAATAATGTCAAATGGCATACTAGTACAAGAAGTAGATGGATAAAATGGCAACCGAACATGTTTCCCAAAAATACATGAAACACAAATACTAGTGCATGAAGATTGTTTACATGCAATCAATTTATTATTGCAAAGAGAGCGAAAAACTGATGCTCCCGGGTGGCCCAAACGATTATGCCATAAAGTAGGAGAAAGAGCATCAAAAGTTGATGGAGCGGTGGCGGGAGGACTCATGGTAGTGGATAAGGGGTATAAGTCCCCAGTGCTATCACATCTCATTATGGGAATCCCCGTCTGCACATCCTTCACAGAAAACCCAAACGGATCAAATTCAACAGAAACATGATTATCAGTTGTGAAACGACGAACAGGAACCAAGTTTTTAATTAAGTTTGGGGCATGGAGGACATTGGACAGTGTTAGGGGTGGATGAGGTGGAGATAGTGATTTTTGTCCATAACCACGAATCGAATAATAACGACCACCGCCAACAATTATATTTTTATTATTGTTCGAATTAAAATAAGATGAAAGAGTACCTTGCGACGCCGTCATATGCGAAGTAACACCGGTGTCCATGTACCAGTTGTCATCGGGAACGCTGAGAGACATAGTATGCATCGCTGCTTCAATATCCGTGGGTGCACAGGAGGGGGAGCTGGGCGCCTGAGCGCTGTAAGCCTGCTGCGGACGTTGTCCTAAAATTCTCGGTTGACGTAGTGATGGGGGGCGTGTCCAAGAAGATGATGGGTAAGGGCATGGAGGCACTACCCAACCCGATGGAGCCCAACCGACGTTATACTGCCACCATGGTGGCGGATGTTGCCATGGACGGGGATGGGTGGCCTGTTGGTGGTTGCCGCCACCGAAGGACTGGTTTGGACCACCCTTTCCTCGTCCACGTCCGCTATTATTCTTCCCTCTATTATTATTACGGTTGTTCTTGCTATTATTGTGCTTCCCACGTCCACTGGTATTGTTTCGATTTTGACCATTACCATGGCTTGTTCCCCGTCCAGAACCATGTGTCTCTTCGTTGCAGGTGTTGGTTGTTACGAGAGCCGTGTCGGAGGCACTTGACGCCATAGCCACCTGTTTGGCTTTGCGTCTCTTCGAGAATTAGTTTCGAACGAGCCTCATAAAACGGAGGTAATGGGTCACTTTGTTGTATGAACGTAGCCACACTATCATAGTTCTCATTTACCCCCACAATCAATTGGAGAACCAACCTGTGATTATTAACCGGAGCCTCAACATTTGACAGTTGATCCACAAGCATCTTGAGTTCTTGGCAATACGCCGAGACATTAGGAAAATTATCCATATGAACTTGGGTGAATTGCTTTTCCAAGTAAACTGCCCGTGAGTGTTTGTTGTCTTGAAAAATGCGTTGCAAGCGTTCCCATGCTTGTTGTGCAGAAGAGTCGGGCTTCAAGATAGTGTGGAGGAGATCGTTCGAAATCGTTCCATAAATCTATTGAAGGACTATTGCATCCGAACGAGACCACAATTCATCATCTCGAACTGTCGTCGTCTCCTTACCCTTGTCAGACGACATGAGTGGCGTAGGGATGATATGGTTCATCACCTGATACGCACGGCAATGAATCTTAAAAAGCTCTGCCCATGATGAGTATTGTCCTTTCTCCACCTCAAGAATAATTGGGATGAAGTTCTTGACATTGCTTACAGTTAGGGCCGGATGAAAGCGTGAGTTATCAGGCATGGAGAATGAGAGGAGAGGAGAACAAAAAAAAATGAGATAAGGTAGAAGAAGGAGATGGGCGATAGAGAAACACCTAGGGAACGACTAGGGTTTTTGGCTCTAATACCATGAAGGAAATATCTTCCGTGAGTCTTTCTCATTACACAAACTCAGTATATATACATGATTACAATGCTTGATTCTAGGCTATGATTACAATGCTTGATTCTAGGCTATAATTAAGGACATGATTAATCAAATACCACTTATTATTTACATACTAAATATATACTCTATCACTTACATACTACAGAGTATGGAAGAAAATATTATTTCATACGAATATTGAACAAAAATAATATCCATTACCTTAAAAAGAGAGTACTTCTGACTGGTAGGACGGAGATATTCTTGAAAAAAATTATATTGTTTTCTACGCTCAAAGCTTTCTTAAACTCTAAAAAATACGCTCAATATTATAGAAGTATTCTCTGATTTTGGTGTGATTTTCATTTCTAAACTAAGCATCCTATTTATAGGAGATTAGAAGTATACTATTTAGAATATTTCACGGACCAACAGTTGAAAGAATTCATGGGCTGCTACCTGCTAATCATCAGACGCCCAACTTTCAAATTATTCAAATAAAACAACTTATGTCATTATCACTTTTCCACCACCACCATTTTTCACCACACATAGACACACTCAAACACACGGCACACACACACATGTTTTCAAATTCCACCCACCCCACATTTCATCCAACATGTGGGCCCACCTTATATTATATTATATATATATATATAATACTTATATATATATATATATATACAAAATAAATTTCTACCGATTATCTTGAAAAATGAGTAAGTGGGGTCCATATAATAAGCAAAATTTACAACAAATACTTCATAAAAAAATTCCCTCAATATTTTTAACAACATTTATTCATCATTATTATAACTCGTACTATTAACAACCAGATCATTCCCAGGAAAGAGGGGCTTTTCGATAAGGATTTCTCCTATTAAGCCCATGATTAGGTGACCAAACCCCTTTCCTCGACAGAACATTCTAGACATTGTTAATTATGCAGATAATAATATGAATAACTTGTCATCTCAATAAACGAAATGGACTTGGGCCTAAAGGTGGTTAAGTAAGACTCTCTGAGGGATTAGAGATACTTAACCGAGTGAAAATTCAAATATGTATAGGGTACTCGAAGTTTATGGGTTGTAACCTCTACATGAACTAATTGAGTTTGGCGTGAGAGCTCCCGTATTATTTTCTTTTAAAGGGTAGATATATCTATGTTGGTTTTAATGGGTTTGATATAGAGCTCTCACATTGCAGGTGAACTCAGCGGTCGCACGGTTCGGCAGTTAGAGGTTTATATGTTTTGGTTTGAGCTGGTTTTGGCAGATATGAGGATTACATCATTCCTGCCATGGGCAAGTGGTAGATGTTAGATCTAGGGTATCCAAATGGGGTCCGACCCATTGGATTTAATTAACAACTTTATCTATTGACAGGGTCAAAAAAGCCGTTCATTTATTTTGAATGTGGCTTGACTGAGTGTGGAGGAGAAATTAGGAAGTGGTTCAACCACTTCGGTATTATATTGTGACGCCCCCAAAATAGGTATACATCACCCATCTTGGGTCGCCAAATACATGGTACAGAAATCAAATACAAACTTCTTTAATACAACTGCCGTGTAATATACGACAAAACATAACTGAGAGTTTAAACAAGAATATTGCCTTCTAAACAATATCCACTCTCAATGAAGTCCTCATTACAATTATTATCACACTATTTCACAGAATAGTGAGGACTACTAAAGCCACTTATCCTGGACCATCACTCCATTCCCCAACTTGTCCCAGCTATATTCTCATTTCCTGAAGAGAACAATGAAAGAAAAGGGTGAGCTCAACTAGCCCAGTAAGAAATATTATGACTAAGATAATGCAGAATAAATTATCCTTAGCCTTCAACAGTATAACAACTGATAGAATACAATAGACAACAAGTTTTAGATCAACAACTGCAGCGGAAATAAGCAATCCATTAGAAGAGTCAAGTAGAGCATAAAATCTACTATTTTCTATGATTTAAAAAGTTTTTCATCAACCTTATCGCTGAGACTCAGCTTAATAAATAAACTATATCATCGATTCTTCCTTGCACTACGGGCCAAGGATATTTATTAAATCATCAATGGTCATGACTATACCGAATAATCCCTGATCATAATCATACCAAAAGTTGTCTATCAATGCACTACAGGCCACTGAGAACTTTCACCACATCATTCGTCACATTACGGTTATGATTATACTAAATAATCCCTGGTCATAATCATACCAAGTCCATCTATGCACGTAAGCCAAAGATGACTTTCATCACAATATAAGCATGAGGATGATGATAATGACATAATAATTCAATAAAACAAGTTCAAGGATAAATTTTAAAGATTTATAATTTAATTTATCCAGAAATCAATAACGTCCAAATTGTCAACATGATACTGCTTTGTGGAGTAAAATTCAAGAATAATATTCATGTACCAAAAATAATTTGGACAAAAAAGAAATATATTTTTCGATAAATCGTACTTCGTGAATAGTACTTGAGAATAGTACCCGTGAATAGTACCCAGACACAAAAGTGCCTCAAATACCCGGAAGTGAATGATACTAGAGTGAATAGTAATCGGGTTAATAAGAACTTAAAATGAATAGTACTCTAAGATAAAAGTGCCCCTAATACCCGAAAGTGAATAATACTAGAGTGAATAATAATCGTGGTGAATAGTAACTCAGAAAAAGAAAAATACCAAAGAAAATGATATTCCATGACGCAGTACAAAAAGAAATGATATCTCATACGAGTATAATAGAATACACTAAACTCATGAAATGGATTTTCACCCGCCATGCGGTAATCCACGTAAGACAGATCATTTCCACAATTTAATAAAGAATGAATACAAAGGATCATTCACCATGCACGCCGTAATCCACATAGACAGGTTATTCCAACAGAATAATAAAGAATGAAATAACAGAAGAATTCACCATGCATACGATAGACCGCACAGACAAGTTATTCCTAACAGAATAATAAAGAGTGGAACCAGGTCATGCGTAATCCGCACAGAAAGGATATTCCAACAGAATACTAAAGAATGGAACCAGGTTATGCGTAATCCGCACAGACAGGATATTCCAACAGAATAATAAAGAATGGAATAACAACAGAATTCACCAGGCATGCGATAAACACATGCAGACGGTTATTATTCCAACAGAATAATAAAGAATGGAATAACAGAAGAATTTCACCATGTATGTGGTACTTCGCATTGACAGGTTATTCCAACATAATAATAAAGAATGGAATAACAACCCATACGAGTATTAAAAGAAAATAACTCTCTTCATGAATACGGAAGAATAATACCCCTTACCTCAAAAGAAGACTGGATACTGGAATAGTGAGGTAGCAGACTTCTCTTCTTCTTTCTCTCTATAATAATTGCTCTATAGCTTTAGTGAATTGGTGAGAAATGAAGGAAGAATGAGCTTTTATTTATAGGAAAATAATAATTGCACATTTTGGGGCTCGAAATATTACAGTATAATACCTTCTTCTTTTTCTTCATTTTTAATTTAGTCCTGCAAGTATTATCAAACTTGCACCATCTCCCCTAATAGTAAATCATGTGAATCAATAGTAAAATCATGTGACTCAATAGTTCTAGACATGTGAAAAAATTAATTATAGTATAGTACCTTCAACTATACCTCTATTTTTAACTTAGTCATGCAAGTATTATCAATCTTGCACCAACTCCCCTAATAGTAAATGAATATGAATCAATAGTACACACATGTGAACAAATAGTTATAATCATGTGAATCAATAGCAATTAATTGCTCATTTATCCTAAGTTAATTACCGATTGGTCAATATAACCTCCAGACATCAATTATTATCGAAATAAATGTCGATTTTCACTAACACTAATAATTCCAACACAATGGAACTATCAATTTCATCTTTAATCAACACGAACTTATTCATCATTAATATTATAATTCACAATATTTAACAACCAGGTCGTTCCCAAGAAAGAGGGGGCTTTCCGATAAAGATTTCTTTGGTAGCCAATTGAATTAGGTGACCAAACCTCTCATTGATGAAACTTCTAGACATTATCAATATTGCAAATAATAATATGAATAACTTTGCCGTCTCAATTATTGATTTAATAATATAACATATTATACGAGATGATCTTGTGACAATAATTGAATCAATAATATGAGAGATATGATGCGATAATTCTCAGTAGCAATAATTGAGTATAACCGAGTGACTTCTTACGTAAGCATCAATAATCAATACCGTGTGCTACTATGCAACCACGCCAGACATATTGCATACTTTTACTACCGAATAGTTCAACAGTTTTAACGGTAACACTTTCGCCATTATTTTTATAAAAAGATAATTCTGTCGTTTTCTTACTATGACAATTCTTCCGTTGTGGGGTCCACCAATGATTGTGCCGTCGTACGGATATTCCTGACAAAAAGAATATTCCCCGACCAAACGAATATTTTATAACCACTTGCTTACTTTGCAAAATTTATAAATATTACCCACAACTATAACATTATATCAAATCTACACCATAATATTCAAAAAAAAAATATTTCGAGAAATTTAAATTTTTATTCATAAAATTTGGGGTGTCACATATATACTCATGTCTCCTCATATCAGTGGATTGCGATTAATTTAGTTGGCCAAATTATCAGAGCTCTCCCAATACAGACCTAAACTAAATTTTTACAAACCGTGAGATAGTGTTCCGTTTTAAATCGTAGTTCGGAGTCCCTGTTGGGTTTCAAGGGAACGTAGATTTGCAGGGGGTCTTCCGCATAAGAGATTTTCACGCTACAAGAGGTAAGATTTTGACTCTCCTGTTATGTGTAAATATATGAAATAGCATGAGTATAAAACTCCTACAATATACATGTTTAAAAACTCAGATCAGTGACAAAATTGATAGTTCTTCTCAATCTTTTTTTATAGAAATAACACTCGGTCAAAGGTTGTGCAAGAAGGGGTACTCCTAGGTGTGTGTAGGGGTTGTGTTTGTTCGAGAGAATGGATTCCTCGTCAAGTCAGTTTGGGGGGTGTGGACACACTTGCACGAATTCGGGTAATGGCTACAAAGGAAAAATCTTAAGGAAATTGTACCCGACCAAGAGAGGAAGTCGATCAATGCAAGTGGTTAAATCAAGGCCGAGTTATAGACCTTGCTAGCTCTCCAAAACTACTCCTTTTAGAACTCTTATAGGACTAACGCTTCTTGCTTTAACATTAATTGAATAGTAAGAAAGGCATCCATATTTAGATCTTGGAGCAAGAGCTGTAGTTTTTCATTTTCCAAATCCAAGGATATTTTGAAGAACTCTTAATCTTAACCGAACTACCTTGAGTGAGTCCTACCATTAACCACACCCTCCCAAGAGGCTTTAATCATAGGCAAAAATGAGTGATGCATTGTCCAAATATTTAGAAAACGAAAGGGACGGGGAACTTTATCTAACTGTTTCCTTTATCCGAACGAGTCTTACATGAAAAACCATTTACTTTCTTTCCAACACTCCGGAACATAAAGTGACAAACAAGACCCGTGTACATAACTACCAAAATGGAATATAACTATCGAAATTGAATTGTCCAGAATAGTCTTAATTCAAATTTATAGTGAGAATGCTCTGTAGATAAGTATAAATGAACATGCTAAAAAACTCAGATCAGAGACGAGGATGATAGTTCTTATTCAGATTTGTAGAGAGAACTTAGCTATAGATTCATTATTAAGTGTCACCTTACATAAATGCTTATGATATGTTCCAATGCTCTAAAAATTGCTAGGCGGGCCTAGGCGGCGAAAGGGGCGCCTAATGTGTAGGCTACTTAGGCGGTGCCTAGCCGTTATCCTAGGCGGACTAGGCGTTTTCTTTAGCGGTCTCATATATTTATTTTTCTATTATACATACTTGTTATGTTATATGAGATGTAACTTTTAAAATTTTACATGAATTTTTTTTATAAAAAAAATTCTTTAACGGCTTGACAAATTCATTTCAAGTATTATAGAGGTTCAAATTCATTATTAAATTGATGTGGTAGAGGTTGATGATGTTATGTGATTGAGTTGTTTAACTCGCTGTACTTAAAGGGAACTACTTCAAACCGGAGGGGAGGGGAGGGGAGGGGAGGGGAGGGGAGGGGGAAGAAGAAGAAGAAGAAGAAGAAGATTAGCCGAGATCAGAGCTTTTCTTCTTCTTTTTTGTATTTTTTATTCCATTTTTGTCTTTAGCACAGGTAAGGCATTATGTGATTGAACTGACTTATAATATAAACCTTCATTCTTTAATAATGTTTACAGGAAGACGAGACAAAATCCTGGAAGAAATTAATCAATATTGCTGTTTCAGGTGCCGCTGGGATGATATCTAATCATCTACTTTTCAAAGTAAGAAATTAGTGTTTCCATGATTGTTATTGAATTATTTTATATCGAAATCTCCAGTTGGTTCATAGACATTTATGATAAGACCTTTGAAATAGAGTTTAATATAAGGACAGACTGTACAGTCATAAAGTTCCAACTTTTGAATATGCTTTCTTACAATCACCAAGTAGAGGATTGATTAATTTAAGGAGTCGAATATGAATGTATGGTTTTTTATGTTGAGATATTTTACCTATCCTGCACAGTTGAAGCATTGTAGCTTCCATTTTAAAGCTTGAACATTATCAGCACATGAATTCATTCAATATTTTCAGTTCAGGATAGCTAATTTCCTATTATGAATGTATTTTACTACATGATATTTTACAGAAAATGATGAACTCGAGACTAATTTAAGTAGGTTGATTATAATTGATGGCTAAATTATGTCGATTTAGGGTCTACCTTCTACTGTAGAATTATCTTTTATCGTGCAACTTAACAACACATTTGCATTGAAGAGAGTAACTCTAAATGCTAATATCGCCTCATTTATATAAGAAGAGGGTACTTATTTTATTATGTCAGCTCGCTTCCGGTGAAGTTTTTGGTCCAGATCAACCTATTGCATTAAAACTCTTGGGATCTGAAAGGTCATTACAAGCTCTTGAAGGTAATTCTTAATTGTTGTTGTGACATTTATGGACCAATATGCATATCATTTAAGCAATATAGCTGACAAACTAAGCAATATATTCAGTATCTCAAATAGTTGAAGTACTGCTTGGTAAACAATATTTGTTAGAGTTGGAATAATTTGAGTATGCATGCCTTTTGATTAATCAATAGAAAAAGTTTATTAATGCTGTTAATGTGGGCTAAAATAATACTTCCTGTTGCACCTTTTTTCATATCAATTGTTAATTTCAACTTTTATGTCCTTGGTGAGGATTGCTAGTTGACCGACACATTTTTTCAATTTTTGGAGTTCCTTCCCTACTCAAAAAATTCAAAAAACATTAGGACATGTTTGTTTGCAAGTATTATAATTGTGGGATTATAATTTCAAGGCTATTAATCATAAAATTAAATAGTCCTAATCACGTGTTTGATTATTATAAGATTATTCATGGGATAACTTAAAATAATCACATGTTATGTTTGTTTTTTCAGAATTAATTAAAGTATTAGATTAAAAAATATCATTTGGACTATTATATCCTTACCAATAATAACATATTTTAAACTTATTTATACATAAAAAAAATATATTTACTGATTATGTGTACACCCCCACCCCCACCCCACCCCACCCTCACCCTCACCCTCACCCTCACCTCACCTCACTCTCACTCTCACTCAAAAAAAATAATATTTACTGATTATGTACATTCCAACGCTGCCCACGCACCCCACCTCGCCTCACCCATACCCCTACCCCTACCTCCTCAAAAAAATAGTATTTACTGATTATGTATACACCCCACCCCACCCCACCCCACCCCACCCCACCCCACCCCACCCCTACCCACACCTCAACAAAAAAAAAATATTCAGTGATTATGTATATACCCCCACCCTCCCAAAAAAATAATATTCAGTGATTATATATACTCACCTCACCCCCCACTCCCACTCCCACTCCCCCCCCCCCAAAAAAAAATAATATTCTTGATTATGTATATAATCCCACCTTGCCCACCCCCACCCCCACCCCCACCCACCCCACCCCGCCCCGCCCACTCCCACTACCACTCCCTAAAAATTGTGACGCCTCCAAAATAGGTATACATCACTCATTCTGAGTCGCCAAAAACATGGTACAGAAAATAACTACAACTTTATTATTACAATTGTCGTGCAAAATACGACAACACATACTGTGAGTTTAAATACAAATATTGTCTTCTAGACAATATCCACACCCAGATAAAGTCCTCATTACAATTATTGACACACTATTTTATAAAATAGTGAGGACTACTAAACAACTGTCTAGAATCATCATTCCACACCCCGACTACTTCCCGCTATGTTCTCGCTTCCTGAGAAGAAAAATGGAACAAAAAGAAAAAGGGTGAGGTCAACTAGCCCAGAAAAAGAATATTATGACTAAGATAATATACAACAAATTATCCTTAGTCTTCAACAGGGAAAAATCTGATAGAATACAATAGACAACAAGTTTTAGATCAACAATTGCAGCGGAAACAACAATTCATTAGAAGAGTTAAGTAGAGAATGCAATCTACTATCATCTATGAATTTAAAAGTCCATCATCAATATTTTATTCCTGTAACATCAATCAATATACATCTTGCATCAAATATTCATATTTGCACTACGGGCCAAAGATATTCATTTGTATCACCAGTTGATCATGTTCATCTCAACACCTGTTCATCTTTGCACTACGGGCCAAAGATATTCATCAGGTAATCATTCATCTTTACACTACAGGCCAAAGATATTCATCAAGTATCACCATTAAGGACTGAGGATGATGAAAAACATTTAAGAGAACGAATCCAGTGAGACAGAAGGACAAATATTAGCGATTCGTATTTCGGTTTATCCAAATTCAATAAATCTCCATAATAACCAAGTGTGAAGTAGAATAAAGATCAAAATATGGATACAATCAAGGATAGTAACCATAAAAGACATCTGGGACGAAAAAGAGAAAATTTTATTTTTCGGTGAATAGTGCCGTATTTGTGAATAGTGCTGTATACGTGAATAGTGTCGTTTACGTGAATAGTAACCCCGACACAAAAGTTTCAAATTTGATTAAAAAGTTCAAACCAACATTTCGGCATAATGATATTGAAGAAAATAATATCATTTAAGAAGAAAATAACATCCCTTATCTCAAAGAAACAGTACTTCGGAATGAAAGGTCGGAAGTGATGCTGAATGAAATTTGTACTGAACAGCAACTCTCAAAGTATCTAAATACTCACAAAATACGCTCGATCATATATAGAGAGAAAGAGAGAAAGCTTATATTTCTGGTGTGATTTTCAATTCTAACTTAGCACTCTATTTATAGGAAAATGTTCGCCCGCCGAAGCAGGCTTAACCTGCTACCTGATGGCTTTACCTGCTACTATTGCCACCCACCACATTTGAAATAAAATTCAGCACATTTCTTCACAAACCACAAGTAGGGCCCACTCAATTCTAGAATTTTTTACCAAAATCAATTATAACCCTAATTTCCGAATCAGTCACCTCTTAAAATTCATAACAAATCATTCGTTCATTTTTAACGGTTCAAAATTTGTGGACATATACTCAACTTATATATGTATAACATATCCAAAAATCACAACGATCCAACGGTCAGATTAAAAATTATAACTCACGCAATATATCTCAAGAATAGTGATTTAATTTTTAATACTTCCATTTTGACAAAAACACCTCAACATTAATTCCTTCAATTATATCCACATAAAATAAATATAACCATCAATTATAAAATAAATATTTCCTTATCATATAAATCAATAATTAATTATTCACAAATAATATTACAGAATCACAATTATGACAACCGAATAGCTCCTGTGAAATATGGGGCTTTCTCGATAAGGATTTCTCCTTCATCTTGGCCATGATTAGGTGACCAAACCTCTCCTTAGATAGAACTTTCTAGACATTGCTAATAATGCTATCTAATAATATTATTCAAATAATATGAATTATTGATTTGATAATGGGAAATACTGTGCAGTGACAATTATTAAAACAACAATAATATAAAATATTAACGCAACAATTATTGAATCAATAAAATAGAATATTGAAAAGTAATTACCGTAATAATTTTTTGAGTAGTGTCTTCACGTAAGAATCAATAATTCAAAATACTATGCAATACTGGTAGCTATCTTTAGCAACCACGCCAGACATCAGTATTTTAACCATCGGGTAATCCAACAGTATTCACAGTAACAACTACGCCGTTAATTATAAAAACTCAAACTTGTCATTTTCTTCATCTAACAGTTATTCTGTTACAAATAGCTACGCCGTCGTACGAATATTCCCCGGTAACAAGAATATTCCACGATCAAACGAATATTCCCCGACAAAAATGAATATTTTATAACCACTTGCTTATTTTGTAAAATTTGCACATTTCACCCATAACCAAAGTATTATATCAAATTAACTCCTAATTATTTCAAGATAATAAATAGAGAAAATTTAATATTATTCATAATAAGTTGGGGTCTTACAAAAATGATATTTACTGCTTATGTATACACCCACCCACCCACCCCCGCCCATCCCTAGCCCCCACCCACCCACCCATCCCCCACCCCCACTCCCACGCCCACCCCCACCCTCCACCTCCACCTCCCACCTCCCACCTCCCACCACCCACCACCCACCACCCACCACCCACCTCCCAAGAATAATAATATTCAATGATTATATATACACCTCACCCCCACCCTACCCACCCCCAACTCTAACCCTCCCAAAAATAATAATATTTAGTCTTTGTACCGGTAAGTTTTAAGTTGCCAATAATAATAGCAGAAATTACAAGATATGATGGTCATTTTAAAAAAAGATTGAAGTTAATTTTGTCTAGTAATTTTTAATCCCAAACGCTTGGGATTATAATACCAGATAGAATATGATATTAAATAATCTGTTATCTTAAGCTATTTTATAATCTCAGGACTAATAGTCCCAAGCTCAAATTTAAAAACAAACAAGATAGTTTTATCCCAAATATAATCCTTTCAAACAAACATAGGGCTTATTCCTGAAGGCATCAACAAGATCCTAGTTGGAAGGACAAATTGGAGTATCAATAAATTCTAATAACTTTATAATTATATATATATAAAAGAAGATCCATATACATGTTCTGTGACATTAATATTTTATAAATGTAAATCAGAATTTGTAACTGATGCCAAAATATTTTTTGATAAGTAAATGAAACCAAATGTTAAACCCATCTAAACAACAAGTATACATACATACATATATATATATATATATATATATATATATATTTTGATAAGTAAATGAAACCAAATGTTAAACCCATCTAAACAACAAGTATATATGAGTATAAAAATCCAAAAGAGGTATTTATACTTCAAAAAATAAAAGCATACGAAACTGTAGAACTAAAAGCATACAAAACTAAGTTGTACAAATTAAGTTCCCAGTTGCTAGTATCAGTGTACATACCTTGATGCTAGCAACTGGGAAACAAAAGCATACGAAGCTAAGCACTGCCCAATTAAAATGATGCCATAACGATGCAGGAGTTGCTATGGAACTAGAGGATTCCTTATATCCATTGTTGAGAGAGGTAAGTATCGGCATAGATCCTTATGAGGTGTTCCAAGATGCCGAATGGGCACTTTTAATTGGCGCAAAGCCCCGAGGACCCGGAATGGAACGTGCCGACTTATTAGACATAAATGGCCAGATTTTTGCTGAGCAGGTACTGTTAATTCGGCGTCACTTGGAACTGTATAAAATAAATTTGTATTTTTTCTTATGCAGTTTCTGCCTGAAACTTTACAGGGAAAAGCTCTCAATGCTGTTGCTTCACGTAATGTCAAAGTAATGGTAGTGGGCAACCCTTGTAACACCAAGTAATAATCATTTGTTCTGTTGCTTGATTTCTTACACGCCTTAGTCATGTAATTTAAGTGAAACCGTAATCACTTATTTTGTTTTCTTTTATTACAGTGCGTTGATCTGCTTGAAAAATGCTCCAAATATTCCTGCTAAGAATTTTCATGCCTTGACTAGATTAGATGAGAATAGAGCAAAGTGCCAGGTATAAGTAACACATGGATGTTATCTAATCCCTCCGTTAAAACACTTTATTTAGTGTTTGGCATGAATTTTAAGACGTGCCAAAATTATATTACTAAAAAATTTGTAATATAAACAAAAATATAACATCTGAATGTACCAAACCATACAAATATGCATAAAAATATAATATCTAAATTTGTTTTTGGTTCATCTTAAACTGCATGCCACACGCACCAAAATAAAGTGTGTCAATAATTCTGGGATGGAGGGGGTATTTAATAATTCAAATATTCTATGCTCATGCTACGGCTACTTCTGCAGCTCGCTCTCAAAGCAGGAGTATTCTATGACAAAGTCTCTAATATGACCATTTGGGGAAACCACTCAACCACTCAGGTCCTTAGATAGATTTTTTAAATTGTGAATACTTAACGCATTCCTTGCTTCTCCTTAACAGTAATTTTTGCTTAATTTTTATCAGGTTCCGGACTTTTTGAATGCTAGAATTAATGGCTTACCTGTCAAAGAGGTCATCAGGGATACCAAGTGGTTAGAGGAGGAGTTCACCGAAAAAGTCCAGACGGTATGATTTATTGTTAGCATCTAAACGAAATATATTCTAAATTATTCAAGAAATATCTTAATTAATATTAGTACATGAATTGATGATATCTAAGTACATGAATGTATTTCTATTGTCTTGGAACATGTAATGGTTAGGTTCATGTACATGAATGTGGTCATGTAGTAATTATTATTGTGGATCTAGAAGTGTCCTATGAGTCCTATAAAAAGTGTTGTATTTTGTTCATTTGAATCAAGTGAAATGAAAGTATTCTTAAGTGTTCTTCAAAGTTATATTTCACTTCTTCTATAATTTATCATCTTCCATAAATTTTCAACATTTATCATGTATGGTTGACTACAAACCACTCTAAAAATGACATATTTCAATGTTTTCTTTCAAATCCAATTGTATAGATTACTAAAATATGAGTACATAAATGGTCTATTAGTTTTTAAGTAATTCTACTTGGTGAATCCATTGATCTGTCTATTGAAATTTCAGTATAATTTCAATGGCATAGATTTTCTAATTTTTTTTATTTTAAAATAAGAGGATCTTACTTTATAAAAGTTATTAAAAAAAAATTATAATATCACTTATGTTTTTCATGTTTTCATCATGTATACGGTTAGATTTGAAAGAAAACGTCAAAAAATATTGTTTTTAAAATGCTTTGTAGCCAAGCTTGGCTTAGATTTATCTCTCTGTGTGTGGTTACTAACTGGAAAAACATTGATTTGTAGAGAGGTGGCGTTTTAATTAAAAAATGGGGACGATCTTCTGCTGCATCAACTGCTGTGTCGATTGTTGATGCCATAAGGTCTCTCGTAACTCCCACTCCTGTGGGTGATTGGTTTTCTTCTGGGGTAAGTTAATCTTTGCTGGGATATCTGGTCGAAAGCACTCAAAAATAGTCTTTAAATTCGTCTATTATTTCTTGTTTCGGCTGCGTCAGTTAAACATGACATAATTTTGCAAACAATCATATATATGTCAACTTTATTTGTACTTATAGAGTTATAAGATGGAAACCCATAAAAATTATAGAAAGATAATAAAACCTTAAGGTAAAGTATGAACATTACATATTTTCAGAGATAAAGATAAAGAACGGCAGTCAACTACGAACATTAAATAGTTCGCTTGAGTACTTGCATTTGAATCATTTATTATCCTTCTGTTCGGAGATAGAGAGATAAAGGCCGATAGTAAATTATGAACATTACATAGTTCACTTGAGTTGCATTTGTTTCGTTTATTATCCTTTTGTTTCCTTCTGGAAAGAAGACGTGTAAATATGTAATGTTCTGATAAAGTTATATCTTAAATTCAATAAACACCCAAATAGGCAAAGCTAACCATTTGCTTGGACAGCTCATAATATGCACTAGTAGTTGTTTTTCGATCTTTAACATGATTACTGATTGTAGCCATTGCATAAAAGTTAATGTTGATCTTCTCGCATTTAATATGCAAGCATAGGTTTATACAAGTGGAAATCCCTATGGTATAGCAGAGGATATTGTTTTCAGCATGCCATGCAGATCAAAGGTAAAGTTAGTCATCAATTATTAAGTTTTGGCACTTTTATCACCCAAACTTTATGTAATCTCCGAAGAATGTTTTTATTACAGGGTGATGGTGATTATGAACTTGCCAAGGATGTAATATTTGACGACTACCTTTTCAAGCGAATAAAAAAGGTGTACTTTGTTTACCATAATTTTTAAGCGAAACGGACAACTCCCCTTACATCAATATCATGTATGCCAAAATCTGTGAGATAAATGTACTGCTAAGCAAGCAATAGACTACCTGAAGCCGATCTTACAGCTCCCCCCACCAGTAGTCACTAACAGGGAGTTGTAAGATCTGCTTCTGGTATACTTACCTTTATTGATTTAGTTTATTTTTGTTGGGTTTGTGAGGTCCAAACCCATGACCCATGAGACTATCCTATTTAAATTAGGAGCGAATTGTTTTAAAAACAAGCAAGAATCAAGGGAATATATATCTCTTATATGGAAAAGGATTTGGGGATGGCGTGAATTACGAAGCTAACATAAATTAGGATTCAGGGAGTATATATATCCGAAGTCTATCATGAATTATCTAGGAGTGATTTTCCAATCCAAAATCAACTTAGATGACATCAGGGAGTATATATATATATATATATATATATATATATATATATATATAGGCTCTTGAAGACAGGATTTGACACATGAAAATTTTGAGTGCTCTGTTTTGAGTTTACTACACGGAAAAAACAGTGGTTGCATGTTAGTAAATTGAGACGGTTTTTGTGAAGGTTTATTCACGATTTATCATCATCTTTTCGGATCAATTAACTGCTTGAAGACTTTAATTAATTTGAAGGTTTTGAGTGGTGAGAAAATTTGAGTTTTCACTCAAATTGAGGTATTCTTGTATCCTCTCAATTTCTTAATATTTCAAGTTTTTAGTTATAAAACTTGGAAGGACTTCGTATTCACAATTGATTATAGTGGAATTTTTTCGGAGTTTGGCCCGTGATTTTTACCTCTTAGTTTTAGAGGGTTTTTCCCGTAAGATTTGATGTCTTGTGGTTGGTCTATTTTTTATATTATTATTTTCTATGGTTGTAATTTATTTGGTGGAATTGCATTATTAGTTTGGCGTGATTAATTTAATTTATCAAAGACAGTTATAATTGGAGGAGTTTTTCCAACAAAGTGGTATCAGAGTCAGGTTCTTTACGTAGTTGTTTTTTGATAAATTAAATGGAGGAATCAAGCGGCGCCATGATTAAATTGACCTCATCTAATTTTTCGATTTGGAAGCCTAGGATGGAAGACATCCCTTACTACAAGGACTTGTATGATCCATTGGAGCTTAAGGGGAAAAAATTAGCGGACAAGACTGAGGTTGATTGAAAAAAGATGAACAGGAAGACGATCGGTCACATCCGGTAGTGGATCGATCAGAGTGTGTTCCACCATATTTCGCATGAAACAGATGCTTATACACTTTGGACTACATTAGAGTCCATGTACGAGAAGAAGAATGCTCAGAATAAGACATTTGTGATTTGAAAGATCGTGAACCTGAAGTATAAAGATGGTAGCAGTGTATCCGAGCATATGAGCGAGTTCTAGGGATTGGTGAACCAATTGTCTACCATGAAGTTAAATCTTGAGGACGAGATTCAGGCATTGTTACTTCTCAGTTCGTTGCCTAACAGCTGGGAAACTTTGGTTTAGTCACTAAGCAATTCAACTCTGGAAAGAAAGATAACCATGCAGATGGTTAAGGACAACATACACAATGAGGAAACAAGGCGAAAGGAGCAGGGTTTGAATTTTGAGACACAAGCACTTGTGGCAGAGAACAGGGGTAAAAGTAACTTCAGAGGATCTCACAAGGGAAACATGAATCGCAGTAAAAAGCAAAAATTCTAGAAATCATAGGAGCAAATCAAAGACCAGAGAAGGTGTTACATACATGTGTTTTCATTGCGACAAAGAGGGTCACTTCAAAAGAAATTGCAAGATCTGGTTAGACAAGCAGAAAACTGGTGAGCAAGGGAGGGTTGAGGAGAAGAATACTACAGCTACAGTTACTGAGGATGTTGTGCTTCTTTCATTCGGGGAAGAAGAATGCTTACATGTTGTTAATCAAAAGATTGATTGGGTTATTGATACAGGTGCTTCGTATCATGCTACTCCAAAGAGAGAATTCTACACTATGTACAAAGCTGGAGACTTTGGGTTTATGAGAATGGGTAACATTGATCAGTCCAAGATTGTTGGAATTGGTGATGTTTGCATCTGAATGTATGTCAGTCACGACTATTACTTTGAGGATGTTAGACATGTCCCAGATTTACGCCTCAACTTAATTTCTGGTATGGCCTTGGACAGGGAAGGCTATGAGAATCACTTCGGCAGTGGAAAGTGGAAGCTTACCAAGGGTTCGATGGTAGTCGCTAGAGGTACTACTTGTTGCTCGTTATACAAAACTCATGTGAAGGTATGTTCTAGCGAGTTGAATGCAATTGAAGATGAAACTTCACCGAATCTGTGACATAAAAGACTTGGGCACATGAGTGAGAAAGGGTTGCGATGTTAGCAAAGAGGTCCCTCATTCCTTTTTTAAAGGTAATCGTACTAAACCCTTGTGATTATTGTTTGTTTAGTAGCGTAATAGATTTTCTTTTAGTAGCTCCTCTAAAAGGAAATCTAAGTTACTTGAAAGAGTATATTCTGATGTATGTGGTCCCATTGAGGTTGAGTCATTAGGTGGCAATAAATATTTTGTTATTTTTATTGATGATGTTTCACGTAAGGTGTGGGTGTTTTTGTTGAAAACAAAAGACCAGGTATTTCAGCATTTTTAGAGTTTCCATGCTATGGTTGAAAGAGAGACTGGAAAATTATTGAAGTGTCTTCGCAGTGACAACGGAGGGGAATACACTTCAAAGGAGTTTGCAACATATTGTGCTAAACACGGTATTCGTCATGAGCAGATAGTTCCTGGCACCCCACAACATAATGGTGTGGCTGAGAGAATGAACCACATTATTATTAAGCGAGTCTGATGCTTGTTGAGAATGGCTAAGCTGCCTAAGTCATTCTGGAGCGAAGCTGTTCGTACTGCTTGTTACCTAATTAACAGATCTCCATCTGCATCGTTGGATTTTTAGATTCCAGAGAAGATTTGGAGTGGTAAGGATGTGTCCTATTCTTATTTGAGGGTATTTTGGTGCAAGGCTTTTGCACATATCCCCAAGGAACAAAGATTGAAGCTTGATGACAAATCTACTCCATGTATGTTTGTTGGCTATGGAGATGCAGAATTTGGGTACAGGTTATGGGATCCAGTTCAGAGAAAATTATTCAGAAGCAGAGATGTGGTGTTTCATGAACACCAAAATTATGAGGATTTTGATAACGTTACACAGTCCAAAGATAATAGTGTTCCAGACCTCAACGGAGTTCCTTCGCCATTACAGAATGCCACAGTTAAAGAAGAGGTCAGAATGAAGATGTGACTGATACAGTTTTGCACGATGGTGATGGGTCAGATGCAGAGAGTGTTGAGCAGGGGAGCAACCCCCTTTTCTTGATATTGAAGAACCTCAACTAAAAAGATCCATGAGAGAACGTGTGCCATCAGTTAGGTATCCTTCATCTGAATATCTTTTAGTTACTGAGGAGGGGGAGCTAAAAAAATTTCAAGAAGTTAAGACTCATAAGGAGAAGAGCAATTGGTTGAGAGCTATGCAGGATGAGATGGATTCGTTGCACAAGAATCACACTTATGAGCTTACTACACTTCCAAAGGGCAGGAAAGCATTAAAGAATAAATGGGTGTTCAAGCTGAAAAAGGATGGTGAAAAACTAGTGAAGTACAATGTTTGGTTGGTTGTCAAGGGTTTTACTCAAAAATAAGGTATTGACTTCGATGAGATTTTTTCTCCTGTTGTGAAGATGACTTCTATTCGAGCAGTGTTAGGGTTAGTAGCTAGTATGGATCTTGAGCTTGAGCAGCTAGATGTAAAAACTGCATTCCTTCATGGTGATTTGAAGGAGGAAATCTATATGGAGCAGCTAGAGGGATTTGAAGATAAAGGGAGAGAGCACTTGGTTTGCAGGTTGAAAAAAAGTTTGTACGACCTGAAACAAGCTCCAAGGCAGTGGTACATGAAATTTGGTTCATTCATGATGGACCAAGGATACAATAGAATAGTTGCAAATCATTGTGTATGTTAAAAAGTTCACTGACAGCAACTTTATTATCTTGTTGCTATATGTAGATGATATGTTGATAGTTAGGCAAGATGTTAACATGATTCGCATGCTCAAGGGAGAGTTGTTTAAGTCTTTTGATATGAAGGACTTAGGCCCGGCTAAACATATTTTGGGCATGAAGATTGTTCATGACAGGAAAGCTAAATGGTTGTGGTTGTCACAAGAGAAGTATGTTGAACGGATGCTTGCAAGGTTCAACATGGGTGATGCTAAGCCAGTTAGCAGACAAATGGCCAATCATATTAAGTTGACAAAGTGCATGTGTCCTTCTACTAAGGAAGGGAGAGATGATATGGCAGCAGTTCCCTACTCCTCCGCTGTAGGGAGTCTTATGTATGCGATGGTTTGTATACGGCCAGATATTGCTCATGCACTTGGCGTTGTGAGGAGGTATTTGTCAAATCCTAGTAGAGAACATTGGGAAGCAGTTAAGTGGATTCTCAGATACTTGAAAGCTACTTCCAATTTATGTTTGGTGTTTGGGATTTGGTGGTTCGAGTCCAATCTTGGAGGGTTTCACAGATGCAGACATGACATGTTGTGAAGAGAAGAAGTTTACTTCGGGATATTTGTTTACTTTTGTAGGGGGAGCTGTATCATGGCAGTCCAAGTTGCAAAAGTGTGTTGCTTTGTCTACAATTGAGTCAGAATACATAGTCGCTACTGAAGCAGGCAAGGAGATGTTATGGTTGAAACGGTTTCTTCAAGAGTTGGGTTTGACACAGGATGAGTACGTGGTTTATTGTGATAGTCAAAGTGCAATTAACTTAACCAAGAACGCCACGTATCATAATCGTACCAAGCACATTGATGTTCGTTATCACTGTCTTCGAGAAGTGATGGAAAAGAAATTGATGAAAGTAAAGAAAGTTCATACCGACGAGAACTCCTTAGACATGTTGACAAAAGTTGTAACTCGCAACAAACTGGAGTTTTGTAAGGAATTGTCCGAGATGGACTCCAAGTGACTGAGTCATGGTGGAAATCCCCTCTCATGGATTTGGAGAAGGAGATTGTTGGGTTTGTGAAGTTCAAACCCATGAGACTATCCTATTTAAATTAGGAGTGAATTATTTTAAAAGCAAGCATGAATCAAGGGAATATATATCTCTTATATGGAAAAGGATTTGGGGATGGCGTGAATTCCGAAGCTAACATGAAATAGAATTCAGGGAGTATATATATTCGAAGTCTATCATGAATTATCTAGGAGTGCTTTTCCAATCCAAAATCAACTTGGATGACATCGGGGAGTATATATATATATATATATATATATATATATATATATATATATATGCTCTTGAAGACAAGATTTGACACACATGAAAATTTTTAATGCTTTGTTTTGAGTTTACTACACGAAAAAAACAGTGGGTGCATGCTAGTAAATTGAGAGGGTTTTTGTGAAGGTTTATTCACGATTTGTCATCATCTTTTTGGATCAATTAATTGCTTGAAGATTTTAATTAATTTAAAGGTTTTGGTTGGTGAGATCATTTAAGTTTTCACTCAAATTGAGGTATCCTTGTATTTTCTCAATTTCTTAATATTTCAAGTTTTTAGTTATAAAATTTGGAAGGACTTTGTATTCACAGTTGATTATAGTAGAATTTTTTCAGAGTTTGGCCCGTGGTTTTTACCTCTTAGTTTTAGAGGGTTTTCCACGTAAGATTTGGTGTCTTGTGGTTGGTTTATTTTTCGTATTATTATTTTTTGTGGTTATAATTTATTTGGTGGAATTGCATTATTAGTTTGGTGTGATTAATTTAATTTATCAAAGACATTTATAATTGGAGAAGTTTCAACCAATAAGTCAAAGTCTAATGAATTTCCTAACGTATTCCCGGAAGAACTTCCTGGCCTTCCCCCAGAGCGTGAAATTGAATTTTGTATCGTCCTTGAACCCGGTACAAAACCCATTTCCAAAGCCCCATATCGAATTTGACTAGAAACTTCAAGGATCTTTTTAAAGTTGTCAATTTTCTTCTTGTTTTCGCAAATGACATATGTGAATACATCCCGCATTCACGGGGCGGGGGTGGGGGAAGAAAAAATGGATTTTCATAATTTTTGTTTCAAAAACAAGATAAAGACTTACTCTATTGTTCAAACACTCCATGTCATATCCAGGTGAAATTTTTGGCATACATTCATGTTATGCGTGTCTCATATTTTAGTTTGGTTAAGTAAACCAAACCCGAATTATATTCTTGTGGTGACCCAAAGGAAAAAAAATGAAGTTTAGTGGTAGTGGACATGTTATGTTATATGGGTCTCTTTATGTTTTTAACATGGCAAGATATATGTTATTGTAGTTAAGGTTTATGTATTATTTTCTTTTGAGTTTTAGTCGCCTTCAAAGAGAAAAAAAAATTGGTTGTATTTGAGTTTTGGGGTGTAAGAATTCTCTTCACATATTGTATTTTTATCACTTTGATATGTACTATCTTATGCCCTGCCCTTGGTTTTTCCCAATTTGAACATGTAAATCTTGCGTTGTCTTAATTTCTTAGTTGATTTCTATATTTGGACATAGTTTGTTGAAACAATTCACAGTTTGATGGGAATTGCAATGTTTGTTTATGCAGAGTGAAGCTGAGTTACTTGCTGAGAAGAGATGTGTGGCTCATCTTACAGGGGAGGTCAGTATCATATTTTTACACTGTTGCTAATATTATTGTTATTAGTAGTTCTATAAGTAACTTTTTCTCTTATTAGGGCATTGCTGTGTGTGATCTACCCGAAGACACTATGCTTCCCGGAGAAATGTGATCTGATTCTCTAAATATCATCTACTAGAATTTACCAACTCTAAGGACGGGTGTATGTTTAAAGTAGCAAAAAAAAAACAGAAGAAGCAATTTTGAGCAATTTGATAAAGGATTTCAGGGCCAAGAATGATGTAAAATTGTATAATAATATTTACTTTCTGATAAGTACTTTTAGAATTTCAAAACGATATATATATATATATATATATATATATATATATATATATATATATATATACACACACACACACACGTATTACACCAGTATCCTTCTCTAGCGAACCTTAAACAGTGAACTAAAAATGAATCGACTACACCGACGGTTCGAACCATCGTCATAGCTGTGTCGTCGACTTTGTATGCTATAGTGACAAAATATCTTCGCTATGATCGGTTCGTTTTTAGTTCACTGTTTAAGGTTCACTGGAGTGGGGGTGGGGGACTGATCCATAGCAAACATTGTCAATTTAAGGTTAACCTTACAACATATATTGAGCGTCCATTCGAATATTGAATGATTGATATAGTCCTTGTTCGTAATTTAATTTTCATTATTTCGTAGTTAAATAGTGTGAACAGAACAAATGTTTAAAATTCTCTCCTTTATAAGTCTTCATTCACAATATTAAACTACGAACGTTATGTTTCCTTGTGGAAACAGAACGATGTCGTAAGAAGAAATGTCTTTATTCCAAAATCTATGTCTTCCACCATGCCAAATTTGCTCATACTTCTGAACTCTTTTATTTCCCTCACAATTAGTACTTCATCTATGCTTGATGAGTTCATCTACAACGGATTCAGCCAAACAAACAACACAATAGTAGTAGTTTACATGATATAGTGGAACAAGATCTGTACCTCAACAATGAAAATACCATAGTGGTTGCTTGGATCAAATATGATTTAGCTACATATAAATGGGACGATCATCTTCTTCAAAACTCACATTGCGGACGCTACACATGACTAAGTGGGAAACTACGTCATTAATAAGTAATTTTCATCTGCAATTCAATACTGCGAACGCTGATTTAAATGCCCCAATGAAAAAATGACGTCGTTAATAAGTAATCTGATGAGTAGGTTTTATACCTATAAATTCGGTATTATTAAACTTAATTATTGTTATCTTTGAGTGTTTTTAGTACCTTTTTTATTTTTTTTATGTTTATTTATTTCAAGATGGAGCTGGAGGGGTAATTTGGTCATTTGGAAAAGAAAATAATTAAAAATTCATTAAAATTGGAGCTGAGTTCTCTGAGTCTTTACTACTCATAGCTTGTTCGTATTCTAATGGATCATCATTATTCATGATGCGTACCTCATCATCATCCTCTATGACGAATTCATACATTTCAGTTATCTTCGACACTCTTCCAGATTTACGAATAGGGTGTGTTACAATAGGTTATTCCACTTGGTTAGGTACCTAACTTTGATCCATTGTACTTTGTGGTTCTTGAACTTCTTCAAGATATATCTTACTCCCACTGACCCCTTCAAAGATAAACTCCTTTTCCAAAAAGGTAGCATATTTCGCTACAAACCCCTTTTGATCAGTTGGATGATAGAAATAATACCCATATGTTTCTTTATGGTATCCCACAAATCTACACTTGTCGGATCTAGTCTGTAGCTTATCTTTTTCAAATTTTTTGACATAAGATGAACAACCCCAAGTCTTAACATGCTTAAGATTTGGTTTCCTTCCTTTCCATAATTCATATGGAGTCTTAGGGACGGATGTAAGACCCCAACTTTTATGAATGAAGAATAATTTTTCTCGAAATATATTTTTGAATATTATGGTGTGGATATGATATAATGTTATAGTTGTGGGTAATATTTATAAATTTTGCAAAGTAAGCAAGTTGTTATAAAATATTTGATTAGTCGGGGAATATTTGTTTTAATAGGGAATATTCGTACGACGGCACAATCATTGGTGGACCCCACAACAGAAGTTTTGTCATAGTTAGAAAACGACAGAAATATCTTTTTATAAAAATAACGACGAAAGTTTTACCGTTAAACTGTTGAACTACCCGGTGGTAAAAGTACAATAATATGCGTGGTTGCATAGTAGCACACGGTATTGATTATTGATTCTTACGTGAGAAGTCACTCAGTTCTATTCAATTATTGCTCCAATAATTGCTGCATAATATCTCATATTATTGATTCAATTATTGTCACAGTATCATCTGCATAATATTTTATATTATTAAATCAATAATTAAGACGACAAAGTTATTTATATTAATATTTTCAATATTGACGATATCTAGAAAGTTCTGTCGAGGAGAGATTTGGTCACCTAATTGTGCGCCAATAGGGAGAAATCCTTATCGAAAAACCCCTCTTTCCTGGAAATGATCTGGTTGTTAAATATTGTGAGTTATAATATTAATGATGAATAAATTCGTGTTGGTTAAAGATAAAATTGATATTTCCATTGTGTTGAGATTATTAGTATTAGTGGAAATCAACATTTATTTTGATAAGGTTATATTGACCAATCAGGTAATCAATCGAATAAATGAGCAATTAATTGCTATTAATTCAAATGCTTATAACTATTTGTTCACATGCATGTACTATTAGGGGAGGTGGTGTAAGATTGATAATACTTGCATGACTAAATTAAAAATGGAGGTATAAATGAAGGTACTATGCTGTAACTATTTTTTTCACATGTATAGAACTAATGATTCACATGACTGAACTATTGATTCACATGATGTACTATTAGGGGAGGTGGTACAAGTTTGATAATACTTGTAGGACTAAATTAAAAATGGAGGAAAAGATGAAGGTATTATATTGTAATATTTCGAGCCCCAAAACTTGTAATTATCAAAACTATATTTTCTTATAAATAGAAGCTCATTCTTCTTTTATTCTCACCAATTCACTAAGACTCACAAGAGTAATTATAGATAGAGAAGTTATAGAGAGAAAGAAGAAGAGAAGTCTGATACTTCACTATTCCAGTATCCAGTCTTCTTCTGAGATAAGGTGGATTATTTATTTCATATTTTGAAGAGATATTATTTTTTTGTATTCGTATGAATATTATTTTTGTTCAATATTCGTAAGGAATATTATTTTTGTTCAGTATTCATAAGGAATAGTGTAACGCCCCGGAAAATTGAACATTTTGTAATTACTTTTAATAATGAATAAAATAATACTATTTATTATTATTATTATGTGTTGAGAAGATGAAAGTTGTTCTATAACCTAGAAACGTCAGAACGTCGTAGTATTTTAACTACGTGGGAGAATTAAAGTGTTTGAATTTCTAAAACAAAAATAAAAGTTTTCCGAGAAATTTTCTGAAAAACACTATTCATCGATTTCTGCTCGGGAATTATTTTTGAACTTCTGAGAAACATGTAATGTTATAATATCGAGGTGATATTGATTATGTAATAATAACCTAAGTATGGAAAACATAATATTTCGCATGCAGACTTAATTTGGGAACATTAGGTTATTAAGCGTTAAAGGAAGAGAGTTGTGGTTATATAATGTGTATATATTATATGAAGTAATGGACGTAAGTATAATACGATGTATTGTACTATTATGTATGAAGAATGAGGTAACGTATATTAAGAATTAATATACGAGTTAGTATATGGAGATTATACGTGGGGTATAAATGTAAGTTATTGAATTAAAGGGAATGAACTTGTGGGAATATAAACCTAATAGTAGGAGTCCAATATAATGTGACAATCAAGCCCAAGTGTTTGGTATATCATGAGTCCAAACTATTGTAGCATGAGCCCATTAAGAGAGAAGCTAGATTAATTATCAAAGCCCAATGATTTAGCCATGATCCATGGGTCAAACCAAGTAGGAAATGGGTAAGCTTGATGGGCAAACATTATGTGTGATGACCAAGAAAGAGGAGTGGCTAGCAAGTTTACTTAATGGTTAAGTAGATGAATAGTAAGGAGGTGGATGTTTGAGGAGGTGGAAATGAGGAGGTGGATTAAAGGAGGTGGGATGATTAATGTCAATTCTACCCTAGCTTTATGTTGCCTATAAATAGAGATCTCATAAGTCAATTGATGGTTGTTCAATTTCCTCTCAACTCCTCTCATATATAAGCTACTTATTTGGTAGAACAAATAAGCACTTTTAAGCCAAAGCTTCTTTTGTTAGATTTCTAAGAAGAAGAAGTTAGACTTCAAAGGTATTGATCTTGTGTTCAATATTCTTTCATCTCTATTAGAATGGGATGATAAGGGAAGTATGATTGTATGCTAAGAACATGTAGTAAGTTATAAGGACTGAACTTAAGCCGAATAATTTGAATAAGCAACTGGAACATTAGTAAGTTGTGTAAAAGAACTTATGAATGCTCATAGACTTGAGCCATAATTGTTATTCCATTGAGTATGGCTGTGTAAAACGTTTTGAAGAAAAAGAAGTGCTATTTTGAATTATCGATAGTACTTCGTAACTATTGTTCAGTTATTGAAGATATAATAGTTCTATGCTTCAAGCATGTTGTTTATTAGAATTTTAGTACTTGCTGAGCTAGTCATGCTCACTCTTGCTTGAACCATATGAACACAGCTAAAATCGAGCGGACCGAAGGATCCGACAAGGATAAAGGCAAGGCGAAGACTAACCCGTAGCATACTTATGTAATAGTATAGGAAGACTGTTTGTAATATATTGATATTATGACAAGAACAAGTGAAAAGGGTTACAAAGAACCTGGGAAATGTAATATTATTTCAAATATATAAAAGTTGTATTAGTCATTTTGTGACTATTCAGGTGAATGAATGAATTAATGGTAGTACCGTGTAGCACCATCTGTCGGGTTGGAAGAGACCCGGATTTCGGGGCGTCATAGGTTGGTATCAAAGCATTAGGTTATAAAAATTAAGGGATGGAATTAAAAACCTTAAGTCATAACTTTAAGAGGAGTCAAAGAAGTACAAGAAGAAAATAACCTTATAAAAATGCATTATGATTATGTTATGTGTTTTTATTATTCTACTGACATGTACTAATCAACTTAACTGTGTTGTGTAGATGTCAGGAGTAAATGAGATGTTTGTTAGTGATCAAGCCATTTGTGAAGAATTGGTTAACCAAATAGAGGTTATACCGAACCCTATAGCAGCAGAGCCAGAAGTAGTGATAATTGAGTCTGGAGACTCAGAGGAAGCCGACTACATGTCAGTGTTTGACGGGATGATAGAGGAGGAGGTAGAGACAGTCTTCTTTAACCTAGTGGCTATAGCAGCTGAGATAGCTCCTGGGGGGTCGATGATGTCTCTGTTCATGTCAGTGTTGGATAGAAATATCCATTACTGTCAGGAAGTTAAGGAGCTGAAGGCAGAGCTCCAAATTGTTAGAGAGGACAAGACTGATGTCGAGTCCATGTGGGAGCAGGAGCATGATGAACGGATTTTGGCTAAGGACAAAGTCCATGATTTAAAGCACGAGGTCTTTGAGCTCAAGGAGGAGCTAAAGACTAAGGTGCAGAAGATAGGGAGAATGTCTTATATCTATAGGAGTTCTCATACGGATTTTCGATAGAATGTAGTTGGATATCCTGTAGAGGTGGGGCAAACACAGAATATTATTAGCCGTGATATCATTGCCGGTCTTGCCAAGGCAGATTTTGATAATGCCTTGAGGCAGATGTAGATTAGTGGTATTTAAGGTAGTATGTAAATATTTTGTAAGTAGTAGTGACGTAAAGCCCTTTTTGTATAGTAGAGGGTAGTCTTTTGTAAATCCCAATTTTTGGAAAGTGATAGCGGGAAAGTAATGTAATCAGCTTAGGCTATGTATGTAACCAATGTAGTATTAGACTACGAGAATGAATATAAAGATCTTTTTATGGAAAGCAATGTGTTTTGGATGTTGACGTTATCATTTAATATTAATGATAACTAATAAAGAAAGGAATAATAACGCAATATGTTTATTGTATCAGCAAAATGCCGCCGAGAAGAGTGCAACGTAACCAAGAAACGAATTTAAATCAACCGGAGGGAGGTCCAGTTAATCCGATGCAGGAGTTTGTTAACTTAATAACCGCCGCATTTAATAGAACAGGGGCTAATATCCCCAGAAATCCGGGAGTAGCACGAGCTACGACCTTTAAGGATTTCAAAAGCGTGGGTCCGCCGGAGTTCAAATGAACTACGGATCCGATCGAAGCCCAAACGTGGGTTAAGGAAATAGAGAAGGCATTTGTAATTGCAAATGTTGACGAGGCCCAGAAGGTTGTCTTTGCGACCTATATGATGAAGGGAGAGGCCAATTTTTGGTGGGAAGCCAATCGGGCTAGGGTTGGGATAGCGAATTTGACGTGGGATAGGTTCAAGGAGATATTCTTCGAGAACTACTTTCCCACGAGCATGCAGGGAAGGATGGAGATGAGGTTTCTTGAGTTGAAACAAGGGGACATGACGGTTCCCCAATATGCTGCCAAGTTCAATGAACTAGCGAGGTTCGCTCCACACCAAGTGGATACCGAGGTGAGGAAGGCGCGACGGTTCAAGTAGGGCTTGAAACCCTGGCTCTATAACCGTATTTTTGTGTTTCAAAGTACTTCTTTTGGAACTGTTTTAGAGAAGGCGATAATCGCCGAAGGTGGTAGTGAGGCGTTGAGCCAATACCATAAAGAAAAGAAGAATAAGGGAAAGGTTGACGGGAGAGTCAAGATTGAGGGAGCCAGTGGAAGTGGCGAGGGTCGAAGAGGAAGGTATTCCAAGTATCCTTCTAGGATAATGTCCTAGAAATGGCTGCATATCTACGAAAATGGTAACCTCAAAATCCAGCCCCAAGACTCCATAAAAGTTATGGACATGGAGGATTCCTAATCTTAAGTATGTTAAGATAAGTGGTTGTCCAACTTATGTGAAAAGGTTTCAAAGGATAAGCTTGGGACAAGATTTGACAAGTGTCAATTTATGGGACATCCTAAAGTAAGTTTAGGGTATATGTTCTATAATCCTGCTTAGCAAAAGGTGTTTATTGTGAAACACGCTGTCTTCTAAGATAAATGTGTTTATCATTGAAGGGGCTAGTGGGAGGATAATAGATCTTGAAGAGTTCAAGAACCACAAAACACTATAAGTCAAATAAGAGGAACCTGTAGATGGACCTATTGTACCACAACTGAATCGTAAATCTAGAATATTACCGATGATACCTGGGAGGTATGGATTCATCACGGATGATGATGATGAGGTACGTATCATAGAAGATGATGATCCAGTTACATACGATGAGGTAAGAGTTATAGACACTCTCAAAATGGAACATTCATTTTGATGAAATAATCAAAAGAGTTTGATTTTATAAAAAACAAGAATGAACCTAGTGTGTACAAAAGGGTCAGTGGGAGCGTCGTGAAATTTCTAGTATTATATGTTGATATACTATGGATACGGAATGACATGCCAATGCTAGAATCAGTAAAGATAAAGTTGTCTAAACATTCCTCCACGAATGATTTAGGAAGAGTATCTTAATTGGGGATAAAATCTATATAGATAGATTCAAGAGGATGCTCGACTTAACCCAAGGAATGTATATTCATTTGATGCTAAAGTCGTTTAGCATGGCAAATTCCAAGAGATGTCTCATGTCGATGAGCTATGGAGTGTATCTCTTAATAGTCCCCACAGACTCCTGAAAAGAGAGGTCGCATGAGTGACAATCATGCATGCAATGAAATGTACGAGACCGATGTTGATCACCATATTATGGAGAAGTTCACTATGAGTCGTTGAAAACATCTTAAAGTGCTTAACCCAAGACTAAGGATGTGATCATATTTATGGTGGGTCTAAATTAAAACTAGAGGGCTTAATGACTCAAGTTTTTCGTACGCATCTAAGATGACGAAAATCCACTTTAAGGTAAAGCGTTATCTTGAATAGTGGTGCGTTGAATTGGAAAGGTTCCAAACAAAGAAAGAGTTCTTTGGTTTAGTGATAAAGACAAAGTATATAGCTATAAATGAAGTCGCAAGTTGATTGTTTGGATTAAAAGTTCATTACGTAACTAGGAATAGTTCTAAGTCTCATCTTGGATCTAAACATGTGTTGTGGCACTTTCATTTGATTATTAGAATCATTGAAAGATGGGAAATCACCATAGAGATAGTGGACTCTCATGAACAACATTACATATCCATTAACTAAAGCTTATCCAATGCCAGGATAATCGTCACTTAGAGAAGAAGAGTATGAGATACCATGGCGATTGGCTTTAGTGCAAGTGGAGATTGAAAGTAGTATGCACACAAGCCAATCATGTTTGATGATAAAGCATATACTTTGAAACAATCTTATTCATTTATTAATAAAAAGTATTAATTTATTAAAGGCTTTTAATTATCTACATGATGCTATTTTATAATATGTGATAAACCCATAGTTTTAAGCAATGCTTTTAGAATAATGATGATGATCATTCTAATGAGATCTAAATTCTTAGAAAGCTTAAAACTAAAATAGTTTCCAATCGTTGGATTACTAAATTGGGGATTAGTGAATCCGGATAGATTGGTACATACGTTGCTTTCTCATTAGATGAGGATGATTGATCTCATGATCATTTGTGTGGAGACACTAAAGCAAGTATGTAGGTGCTTATTAGAGAATAAGTTCATCGAACGCATTGGCTCGCTAAGGAATACCTAATGGAGTTTTACTTGCTCGTCAATAGAAATTCTGTAGTGATAATAAGACAAGTGATCCTTGGACTTGAGATCATCATAGTATCTTGTGTATGATGAGTTATACTTTAACTTATTCCTTAAGACCCTTAGGGTATATCAAAGGGTATGCTTGGGTATAATAAGTTTGTACATGGAGATAATGTATGATCAATAAAGAATCTACCACTTCTATTAAAAGAAGAGAAATGTCCTATGTGATTCGATAAATGACAACCCAAAGAGTCATTGGCGGCGGCGTAATGAAATTAGAAAGGAGTTTCTAATTTGCATTATTTGAGTTAATGCATTTAAGGATCGAAATACATATAATTAAATAAAATAAGACTTGACAAAGAATTCCATGTCTTATATTTAATTGGGACATTGTATGGTGGAAGGATTGAATTGTCATGAACTATTTACTCAAAGGTTCTTTTATGATTAATGTTGAAATCTATATTATCTCGGAAAGTCGTTGATCGCTAGGAGGCTTATCCCTATTGTAGAATAAATATTATTTATTTAAATAAATTAATTATTTAATTTATTTATTTAAATAAGATTAGAATTGTTTCTAATTGATTTATTCACAACCGGGTTTAATATGGAGAACCTAAAGGGTCACACCATAAAAGGAAGAATAATTATTTAAGAAGTTAATGGCATAATCGTAATAATATGTTATGTATATTTAATTTAATCTATGGTGATAGAATAAATTAAATAGCTTAATATTTATTATTTAATATTTTAGAAATATTAAATATAAATTAATAAGAGAGTCTTATTAATATTATTACAATTATTATTATTATTTTAATTTCTAAAAGAGTTTAGGAATTAATTTAATATAAGTACTCTCATTAATTCCTAATAAGATTAGGAGGGAAAATTAATTAAAGGAGTTTAATTAATTATCCCTAATAAGATTAGGGAGCCCATTTAATTAAAAGGGTTTAATTAAATAATACCTTATTTTAATAGGGTTACTTGATATCTTTATAAGAGGAGTCTTATATCAGATATTAAGACTACGTAATAATTCCAATAGTTGGGAGAGTACGCCTTTTCTATAAAGATAGAAAAACTAGGGTTGAGCCAATACCCCTTCTTCTTGAAAATTCTTTTTCCTTGGTGGATCACCTCTAGAGGCCAAACACTTGGGTGGCTAATGTTGATCAAAGGAAGGAACCAAACCCAGTGGATTCAAGTTGAACGCGGAAAGGATTGGAGGTGAACTTGTACCTGAGGAAGCTCTGATCTTCAAGGGTATGTTTCTTATTCATCTTTTTCGTTTAATTAATAATTGTGCATAAAGGGTGTTCCGGGTATATGGTTTGTAAAAATTTTAAACTCTGATTTTTACACGTTTCCGCATTATTTTTGCAATTTGATTGCGTTCTTGAATATTACAAACCTAACAAAGACTCATTTAGGAGTCTGTCTCAAGGGGAAGGCCGTCTGCTACAATCGTGGATGGGAGGGCACATTCATGGCCAAATGTCAAGTCTGAAGAAGAACCATGGATGCTTTGTGTGTGGATCAACTGACCACATGGCGAAGAACTGCCCGAAGAAGGGGAAGGATGGGAATCGGGGCGCTAATAGCGGTAAGTTAGCTATTAGTGGTCCAGCGCAACCGGGTAGGCCGATGGGTCATACCTTTAACATGACAGTCCAAGATGCGGTTGCATCAGGGGACGTAGTCGCAGGTATTATTTCGATCAACGATATCAATGCGTATGTGCTGTTTGATTCGGGTGCTACTTGTTCGTTTATAGCATGCGATTTTGCTAGACGATTAGGATTACTTCCCGAAAAGTTGCCTATTCCTTTAAATATTAAGGTAGCAAACGAAGAGATAATTCCTTTTGAAAATGTTTATAGGAGTTGTTGCGTAGATATACGGGGTTGTAAATTATCGGTAGATTTATTACCAATAAAGTTAGGAGAATTCGATGTAATTCTCGGAATGGATTGGTTAGTAAACCATGGGGCAATTATAGATTGTCAAAAGAAATGTGTGAACATTAAGACGTTAGAACAACCTCGTGTAGTATTTTACGGGAATAGATCACTGGGACATTCGTGTTGTTTAACCATGACTCAAACTAGGAAATTATTGAGGAAGGGGTGCGTAGGTTATCTGTGCCACGTTGTTGATACCCAGAGAGTGGTAGCAACCATGGAACAAATACCTATAGTGAGAGAATTCGCCGATGTATTTTCGAGTGAATTGCCTGGTCTTCCGTCGGATAGGAGAGCGAAATTAAGTGATAGACATTGTGCCAGGAGCGGCACCAGTTTCTAGGGCACCGTATCGTATGGCGCCAGTGGAGATGAAGGAGTTGATGGTGCAGTTGCAAGAACTGTTGGACAGGAAGTACATTCAACCGAGTGTCTCGCCGTGGGGAGCACCGATACTGTTTGTCAAGAAGAAGGACGGATCGTTAAGACTTTGCATCGACTATAGAGAGTTGAACAAGTTAACGATAAAGAATAAATACCCATTGCCCAGGATCGATGATCTCTTTGATCAATTGAAATGGGCTAAGTATTTTTCTAAAATAGATTTAAGAACGGGGTATCATCAGTTGAAGTTTAGGAAGGAGGATGTACTAAAGACAGCATTTAGAACTCGTTATGGTCATTACGAGTTTTTAGTGATGTCGTTTGGGTTAACAAATGCACTAGCTGCATTCATGGATATGATGAACAGAGTGTTCAAACAATACTTGGACAAATTCATCGTGGTGTTTATAGATGATATTCTAGTCTACTCTAAGACGCCAGAAAATCATGCTGAACACTTAAGATTAGTGTTAGAGACATTAAGGAAGGAGAAGTTGTACGCGAAATTCACGAAGTGTGAATTTTGGTTAGAGAAGGTGCAGTTTTTAGGTCATGTCATTGACCATGAGGGGATTTCAGTGGATCCAGCGAAGGTGGAAGCCGTGATGAATTGGGAACAACCGAAAACGCCGACTGAGGTGCGGAGTTTCCTAGGGTTAGCGGGTTACTATGGAAGATTTATCCAGGATTTTTTGAAGATAGCTACTCCGTTGACTAACTTGACGAGGAAGACGGTGAAGTACGCGTGGACGGAGAAATGTGAGGATAGTTTGCAGGAATTAAAGAAGAGATTGAGTGAAGCGCCTGTTTTGTCATTACCCGATGACATAAGAAATTTTGTAGTTTATAGCGATGCTTTGCATAGAGGACTTGGTTGCGTGATCATGCAGCATGGCAAGGTCATTGCATATGCATCTAGGCAGTTGAAGGATTATGACAAAGTTTATCCTACTAATGATCTCGAACTGGCCGCAGTAGTTTTTGCTCTAAAGATATGGAGACATTATCTTTATGGAGAAAAATGTGAGATATACACAGATCACAAAAGTCTAAAATATATCTTCACACAGAAGGAATTGAATATGATGCAGAGGAGATGGCTGGAGTTGATAAAGGATTATAACTGTGAAATCCTGTATCACCCTGGAAAAGCCAATGTAGTTGCCGATGCCTTAAGTAGGAAGGGTCGGAAAAAATTGTCTGTGTTAACGGCTCAAACTGAGTTAATAACAGAGATGGCTAGGATGGAGCTGGAAGTGAAGCTGCCAAGTGAAGCGGGACAAATGCTGTTTGCGACGGAGATGCAATCTACCATTGTAGTGAGAGTTAAAGAGGTACAACTCAAAATGGATGAGTGTGACCAGATGAAGGAGCGGCTGACTAATGAAAAAGATACTAAGGACAGTCTTGATAACGAGGGGTTATTGAGATTTGAAGGAAGAATTTGGGTTCTGAATGAGACGGAATTAAAGGAGCAGTTTCTACAAGAGGCTCATAGTTTAAGGTTTTCGATTCATCCTGGTAGCACTAAGATGTATCAAGATCTTCGACAGAGTTTCTGGTGGCTAAACATGAAGAGAGAGATTGCCGAGTACGTTAGTAGGTGCTTGACTTGTCAAAGAGTTAGGGTCAAACATCAACGACCAAGTGGCTTGCTACAGTCATTGGGAATTCCGGAGTGGAAATGGGAGAATATCACGATGGATTTTGTGGTAGGACTTCCGACTACTCAGAAGGGGTATGATGCGATTTGGGTAATAGTGGATCGGTTGATGAAGTCGGCTCACTTTTTGCCAATTAGGGTTAAGTATAACTTAGACCAATTAGCTAGACTTTATATTAAGGAAATAATCTCCAGACATGGAGTTCCAGTATCGATTGTGTCAGATCATGATCCACGATTCACGTTGAACTTTTGGAAAAGTCTACAAGAGCAGTTGGGAACGCAGTTGAAGCTGAGTACAATATATCATCCACAGACGGATGGACAGAGCAAGAGGACAATTCAGACGTTAGAAGATATGCTAAGATCTTGCGTCATGGATTTCAAAGGTAGTTGGGATGATCATCTACCATTAGTAGAGTTTGCGTATAACAATAGTTATCATGCAAGCATAGGTATGCCACCTTACGAAGCTTTGTATGGAAGAAAATGCGAATTCCACCGTATTGGGATGAGGTAGGAGAACGTCTTTGAATGTTGGGACCGAATTGGTGCAACAGCATGATGGATATTGTCAAGAAGATTCAGATGCGTCTTCTAGCAGCTCAAGACAGATAGAAGAAGTTTACGGATCCGCATAGAGAGAATCAAGAGTTTGAAGTAGGTTCGTACGTATTTTTGAAAGTATCTTCCTGGAAAGGAAAGATACATTTTGGAAAGAAGGGAAAGTTAAGTCCAAGGTTTATAGGACCTTTCGAGGTATTGAAACGGGTAGGTGAGGTAGCTTACATTTTAGCATTACCTCCAGACCTAGAACGAATACATAATGTATTTCACGTATCCGTGTTACATCCCTATAAGCCGGATTATAAGCACGTGATAGAATATGAGCCTATTCATGTCGAGAAGGACTTAACGTACGAGGAAACGCCGATTTAAATTGTCGATAGAAAAGAACAAGTTCCACGGAATAAAGTCATACCTTCGGTAAAGGTGATATGGAAGAACCACGATGCAGAAGAAGCAACGTGGGAGTTAGAAGAAATGAGGAAAAAGAATTACCCGCATTTATTTGTGTAATTTTTTTTTAGCGAGATTCTGGGGACAAAATCCTTATAAGGGGAGAGAGTGTAAAGCCCCGAAAAATCGAATATTTTGTAATTACTTTTAATAATAAATAAAATAATATTATTTATTATTATTATGTGTTGAGAAGATGAATGTCATTCTATAACCTAGAAACGTTGGAACGTCGTAGTATTTTAACTACGTGGGAGAATTAAAGTGTTTGAATTTCTAAAACAAAAATAAAAGTTTTCTGAGAAATTTTCTGAAAAACACTATTCATCGATTTCTGCTCGGGAATTATTTTTGAACTTCCGAGAAATACGTAATGTTATAATATCGAGGTGATATTGATTATGTAATAATAACCTAAGTATGAAAAACGTAATATTTCGCATACGGACTTAATTTGGGAATGTTAGGTTATTAAGCGTTAAAGGAAGAGAGTTGTGGTTATATAATGTGTATACATTATATGAAGTAATGGATGTAAGTATAATACGACGTATTGTACTATTATGTATGAAGAATGAGGTAACGTATATTACGAATTAATATACAAGTTAGTATATGGAGATTATACGTGGGGTATAAATGTAAGTTATTGAATTAAAGGGAATGGACTTGTGGGATTATAAACCTAATAGTAGGAGTCCAATATAATGTGACAATCAAGCCCAAGTGTTTGGTATATCATGAGTCCAAACTATTGTAGCATGAGCCCATTAAGAGAGAATCTAGATTAATTATCAAAGCCCAATGATTTAGCCATGATCCATGGGTCAAACCAAGTAGGAAATGGGTAAACTTGATGGGCAAACATTATGTGTGATGACCAAGAAAGAGGAGTGGCTAGCAAGTTTACTTAATGGTTAAGTAGATGAATAGTAAGGAGGTAGATGTTTGAGGAGGTGGAAATGAGGAGGTGGAAATGAGGAGGTGGATTAAAGGAGGTGGGATGATTAATGTCCATTCTACCCTAGCTTTATGTTGTTACCCTAGCTTTATGTTGCCTATAAATAGAGAGCTCACAAGTCATTTGATGGTTGTTCAATTTCCTCTCAACTCCTCTCATATATAAGCTACTTATTTGGTAGAGCAAATAAGCACTTTTAAGCCAAAGATTCTTTTGTTAGATTTCCAAGAAGAAGAAGTTAGACTTCAAAGGTATTGATCTTGTGTTCAATATTCTTTCATCTCTATTAGAATAGGATGATAAGGGAAGTATGATTGTATGCTAAGAACATGTAGTAAGTTATAAGGAATGAACTTAAGCCGAATAATTTAAATAAGCAACTATAACATTAGTAAGTTGCTAGAACCATGAAAAACTTATCATATGTTGTCATATGATGTTTAGTATGTTGAATATAGCATGAGAACTTTGATTGAAGGACTTAAGTTATTAATAAGTCATGAGCATAAAGATTTTTAGTTCATAAGTTAAATAAGTTTATGACTTATGAAAATAAGTCAAAACCTACTTTGATTATAAGTTGGTGTAGTAAATAATTTGTAATGATCATTTGTTGATTAAAATCCATTTAGAACGTTTAGTAATGAAGATTTGGCGGAATTCATACGATTGGACGATTATCGTCGAATTTGTGAAATTCTCGGAATGAAAGTCGTATTTTGTGTTTGAAGTCGGAAACGTTAGTTTTCGACGGAGACAAGTCATATTGGTCATTATAGAGTTGCGGACTCGAAAATGATCGGATTTCGACTTGAAATAAAGAAACGAGCGTTGAACGTTCACGAACGTTTATCGTTTTCGTTAAAAATGAACTCATAGGTGAAATTTTAGCGAATGAAGTCAAATAGATAAAATTCTTGCATGAACACGTAGATTATGAAATTTGTGAACCATAGACTTTTGAACGGACCAATTCGGACTTAAAACGAAGAAGTTATGCGTCCGGGAAGTTCGTAAAAAATTTAAAAACTGCATAATTGTCTGAGGCACAGAGTCAGCCGCGGGCGACTCAAAGCTAAAAGGCCCACGCCAGATCTAAAGGCGAGGCCAACCTCACTAATCGCTAACTTGCACCGCAAATGAGACACACGAGTAATTTTGGTGCCGCTGCATGGCCCATTCCAATAAATTTGATAGTAAAGAATAGTTTCAAGTGTATAAGAAAAGAGAACTTGTTAGTAATGAATTAAGATGTAATCATAACATGGTTAAGACATTGTAAGGTACTTGTAAGACACTAATGCATGTTGATTAAGAGTTAATAATTAATCGAAGATGAGCGGAATGTGAATGACGTAATGAAAGTCGGAAACCCTAAATAACGAATCTAAGTTAGGATTTATATTGAGATGAAGGGTAAGGTATAATAGTATACATACTTGATTGTATAAGACCTAATGTGGTACGTTATATGATTATGTATTATAGAATCATAAAGACTTAAAGTACTGTACGAGTATTAATCAGTAATCAAACGCCAAAGGCAAGTATTTTAACCCTTGTTCCAGTTCAGTCTGGACAAGCTGTGTAATTCATGTATTCTTTAACATGAAGTTTTTAACGATGAAATCTAAAGCCAATTCTTTCGGCTAGACTTATATTATAAATCTATCAAGCATGATTAATGATACCGAGTTATATTGGCATGGTTTTCAATCGAAGACCAAGTATGCTAAAATGTTTTTGTCGTTTAACGACAGGCACGTGAGGTTGCCACAACTTAAACGTATACACGTTTAATGAATGTAGTGTTGATCAACATAGAGTACTATGAGCTGATCACTCAGAAGTGCTCGTAAGCTATGCCGGACTTACGGACTTAGTGCCGGATTGTCCTTTTCAAAAGAACATATGAATGCTCATAGACTTGAGCCATAATTGTTATTCCACTGAGTATGGTTGTGTAAAACGTTTTGAAGGAAAAGAAGTGCTATTTTGAATTATCGATAGTACTTCGTAACTATTGTTCAGTTATTGAAGATATAATAGTTCTATGCTTCAAGCATGTTGTTTATTAGAATTTTAGTACTTGCTGAGCTAGTCATGCTCACTCTTGCTTGAACCATATGAACACAGCTAACATCGAGCGGACCAAAGGATCCGGCAAGGATAAAGGCAAGGCGAAGACGAACCCGTAGCATACTTATGTAATAGTATAGGAAGACTGTTTGTAATATATTGATATTATGACAAGAACAAGTGAAAAGGGTTACAAAGAACCTGGGAAATGTAATATTATTTCAAATATATAGAAGTTGTATTAGTCCTTTTATGACTATTCAGGTGAATGAATGAATGAATGGCAGTACCGTGTATCACCATCTGTCGGGTTGGAAGAGACCCGGATTTGGGGGCGTCACAAATAATATTTTTTTTCATACTCTGTAGTATGTGAGTTGTGACGCCCCCAAAATTAGGTATACGTCACCCATCTTGGGTCGCCACTTACATGGTACATAAATTCAAATACAAACTTAATTATACATCATGTCAGTGTAACATACGACAATACATAAACCGAGAGTTCTAATAGGAATATTGTCATTTAGACAATATCCATACTCAAGGAGTCCTCATTATATTTATTGTCACGATATTTAACGAATAGTGAGGACTACTAATGCTATCTTCGGGACCATCACTCTTTTCTCCCGACTCGTCCCAAATATATTCTCATTTCACAAGAGAACAAAGTGAAAGAAAGGGTGAGCTCAACTAGCCCGAAGAAATATTATAACTAAGATAATGCGAAATAAATTATCAATAGTCTTCAACAATGTTAAACCGATAAAATACAATAGACAACGGTTTAATCTGCGGTGAATATCGCAATCCATTAAAAGAGTCAAGTAGAAAATAAAGTCTACTATCTTTTAGGTTTTAAAAGGTTTTCATCAATTTTTATCACCAAGACTCAATTTAATGAATAAACCACAATATCTAATCATCCCCATACTACTTGGTCAAGGATTTTCATCAAATTATCAATGGTCAAGCTACTATCTTAGAATCACCCCCGATCATAATCATACCAAAAACTATCCATCATCGCATTACAGAAGCACCGAGGACTTTTGTCACATCATTTATATCAAGCAATGATTATACCGAATGATCCTGGTCATAATCATACTAAGTTCATCTATGCACGTATGCGAAAGATAACATAATATAACATGAGGATGATGACAATGACATAATAATTCAATAAAACAAGTTCACGAAATTAATTTATTCAGGAACTAATAACGTCCAAATTATCAACATGATCTTTTTTTGAGAGTAAAATTCAAGAATGCTCGAAAAATATTTCCATGAAAGATCTTTGGATAAAGCGCAAATATCAAGGATATTCTACTAATTTCATGGAGTATAGAAGTCAAAGTTTTAACCAACCGGGTATAATAAAGAATGGAATAACAAAGGAAATCACCATGCATGCGGTACTTGCATGCATGCGAGGTTATTCAAATGAATAATAATAACGGAACCGAGTCGGTGAAATTCACATTCGACGGATGTTCCAACAGAATAATAAAGATGGAACCAGATCCGGTGTAAAACACACAGATAGGATATTCCAACAGAATGATAAAGACGGAACCAGGTCCGGTGTAAAACACACAGACAGGATGTTCCAACAGAATAATAGAAGAATGTCACCAAGTATAGGGTAAACCACGTATACAGATTATGTATAGGGTATGTATGCGTATACAAAGTTATTATCCAATGTAATAATAAAGAATGGAATAACAGAGGGATTTCACCAAGTATAGGGTATGCCGCGTATACAGGTTATTCCAACAGAATAATAAAGAATGGAATAACAGAAGTTCTCTTCATGAATAAGAAAGAATAACACCCCTTACGGGTACAACAAATAATACCCTTACCTTAGAAGAACTGAATATTGGAAAAGTGAAGTAGCAGAATACTTTTCTTCTTTCTCTCTATAGTTTCCTCTCGAGAGTTTCAAGGAATTAAGTAAGAAATAATGAAGGAATGAGCTTTCTATTTATAGAAAAACCGAGTGTGGCTCTTGTTCTTAACGAAGGGTCAAAATGACTCTTGGTAATATTGAAGAGACAACTACTATTTCATGAAGGGGTAATTAACCCTTGGAACAATCGAAGAGGCGCTTAACTCTTGGTAATATTGAAGGGACAACTACTATTTGCGAAGGGGTAATTACTATTGACGAAGGTAATTACTATTGACGAAGGTAATTACTATTGAAGAAGGTAATTACTATTGACGAAGGTAAATACTATTGACGAAGGTAATTACTATTCACAAAGGTAATTACTATTCACAAAGGTAAATACTATTGATGAAGGTAAATACTATTGACGAAGGTAATTACTATTCACAAAGGTAAATACTATTGACGAAGGTAATTACTATTCACAAAGGTAATTACTATTCATAAAGGTAAATACTATTGACAAAGGTAAATACTATTGACGAAGAGACTCTTAGATGATGACATATGGGCCCCCCCATAAAATAATCAAACTTACCACAAATCATTTTATTTTTAATCAACACATATTTAATCTTTCAACAATTATTAATCATTTATAACTCGTCGTCTCAATTAATAATATAACATATTATCTGAGGATGATCTTTGTGATAATAATTGAATCAATAATATATGATATATGATGCGGCAATTCTTCGTAGCAATAATTGAGTATAGCTAAGTGACTTCTCACGTAAGCATCAATAATCAATACCGTGTGCTAATATGCAACCACGCGTATTCATCTTGTACTTTTACTACCGGGTAGTTCAACAGTTTTAACGGTAACACCTCTGCCGTTATTTTTATAGAAAGATAATTTTGTCGTTTTCTAACTACGACAATACTTCCGTTAATAGGGTCCACCATTGATTTAGTAAATCGTATGAATATTCCCAAACAAAAAGAATATTCCCCACCAAACGAATATTTTATAACAACTTGCTTACTTTGCAAAATTTATAAATATTACCCACAACTATAACATTATATCAAATTTATTCCATAATATTCAAAAATAATATTTATAGAAAATTCATCTTTATTTCTAAAAGTTTGGGGTTTACAACCTCCCTTCTTATGAAATTTAAGCCCTCGAAATTAGGGTACGTACGATATGATAAAGAGGTGAGGATACCTTGAATACCTTTATCGTTAAAAATATTAAATTCATCTTACGCAATCCGCCAAAGATATTCATTAACAATTCATCTTTTGCACTTCAAAAGCTAAAGATATTCAATCAGTAAAACCAATAATCTTTGAGATGCGACTTAATAGTATCACGACCACGAATTATCCATGCACTTCTTGGCCAAGGATATTCGTGTTTTCGGTCTGATCATGATTATACCAATAATCCTTGGTCATAATCATACCAAGTCTATCAATGCACTACTACGAAGATGACTTTTACCACATCCATGAATTAATATTTCATTCTTTGAGACTCAAATTTCGATAATTAATCCATATCATCGAATCATCCGCGCTACACGTGCCAAGGATATTCATTAGTATCACGACCACGAATTATCCATGCACTACTGACGAAAGATAATCGTGTATTCATTAATATCACGACCACTAATTATCCATGCACTACTACGACGAAGATAATCGTGTATTCATTAGTATCACGACCACAAATTATCCATGCACTACGGCCAAAGATAATCGTGTATTCATTAGTATCACGACCACAAATTATCCATGCACTACGGCCAAAGATAATCGTGTTTTCAATTACGGTTATGATTATACCAACAATCCCTGGTCATAATCATACCAAGTCCATCTATGCACTACATACCACAGATGACTTTCAACATAATATAAGCATGAGGATAATGATATAAAGAATCAATCAAATGAGATAAAGGATAAATATTAAACATTTATAATATAATTTATCCAGGATTCAAGAATATCCCCATGTTATCAATCACTTAATAATCTCATAATCTAATATCATTAATATTATAACAATATTTTAATCACTTCTTAAATTTATAAACAATTTATCTCAATTGTTTACGCTTTACCATATAATGCATTTAATCATTCAAAAATGCCATACTCATAAGATATCATCACCAATTATCAAATCCCTCAAAAAAAATATGCATATACTCTATATAGATTCTCTAGCCATAAAATCCTATTTTCAACTTTGTTACTTCACATAACATATTTAACTCATATGTTAAGTAACTAAACTATTTTCATGAAAAATACCAAATCAGTCCCAAAAATATTTCTTTTCTGGGATTTAGCATAATATAGTCCCATAATGAAAATATATTTTTCTCGAAATTTTAAAATTCATTTACTATTTTTCAAAAATCAATTTCTAATTAATTCCTTAAGAAATTAGCTACCTCAAGTTTAACTCCAAAAATTCCCAAAATCTTGGCAGGACCTTACACATGTTAATGTGAGCCTCGATTTAAATTTCATGGTCATCGGAGTTATAGAACTTCATTTATAGCATTTTTCATCAAAAAACCTAAATATTGAAATGGTCATAACTTGCTCATTTTAAGTCGGAATGAGCTCATTTTTGGACACGATGTTCTTTATACCATATACTTTTATGTCCCAAAAGGCCTGAAGTTTTCTCACTAATTAAGTGGCCGAAACAGCCCTTACAAAAACGTGGCAGCAGACTTTTTGGACATTTTGAAGTTTTGACTCCTTTGTTAAAATCACCCACACGAAAATCTACAACACCTTTTCATTAATTCCACTTGGATTAGTTAGGTAACTCATAGATCTAACTCTAGGACTTAACCACACTCAAAAATTCAAAATATAATAAGAGATTTGGTCAATTGAATTTCATGTTACGTTTTTCCAAAATCTGTTTTTAACTCCTTGTGATTTTTAAGAAACTTTCATGTTTTCACATACTAACCAACATAACTCATCATAACACTTACTAATACCACGTATACCCATGATTTTCATTAGTCCAATGCTTTTATTATGACTTTCATCATAAACCACGTAAACTGTTCATTTTAGTTGAAGAAATATTTGAGGGTTTAAGAAATGGGTTTTTATCTTTGAGTCAATACAAAATTCGATTTCACGCTCTAGGGTAGGCTAGGAAATCTTCAAGAATACGTCAAGAAATTTATTAATGATAGAAATATCATTAAAAACTCCTACTCTTATCCAAGACTTGGATAGTACGTTACATTGATACCAACTGTGACTTTCATCCCAACTTTGGATAACACGTCACAATGACACCTTACATAAATGTATAGTCAAAAACTGTTTTAGAAATTAGATTCTTTGGGAAGTGCTCAAGAAACCTTCGCGTACATGGGAGGCCATGCTTCTAGGTTATGATAGATATCATATGGCCACGAAATTATCCTTGGCTTACCCAATAGACCCCACAGAAAAATTAGAAGATTACTATCATATTCTTCCCAATGGTGAGTCTTCTCTTGACTTATCATTATCTCCACTGTCTCAAATTGAGAATTATACTTCAAACAAACACCAAGATCATATAGGTAGTGCTCAGAATATACTCAACAAGTGGATGAGCACAACCACATCTTATGATGACACGAGGAGGTTGTATGTCATTAGACATCTTGTATGATATTGGCAAAACACTCTTCCAACGTTGGGTTCGCCTCACCCTAGTTGATTCACCAAATATAACTACTAAATGATGACCACCGTTCTATTCCACTGTTACCCCCGCTTGACTAAGCTACACTCTTATTACGAAAGGAATTGTGAAGCAAAGGGTTAATTAATATATCAAATATTATCCCTATACTCGATTGAGCCAATTAAATAACAAATAAACTTAGGTAGGTCATACTAGCGAAGAAATTCCCGTCTCTCCCTCCTAGTTCTTATCTCATCTTAGCTGGGGATCATATCCTAAGCTCGATACCAACCGTGACGCCCCCAAAATTAGGTATCGTCACCCATCTTGGGTCGCCACTTACATGGTACATAAATTCAAATACAAACTTAATTATACATCCGTAAGTGTGTAACATACGACAATACATAAACGAGAGAGTTCTAATAGGAATATTGTCATTTAGACAATATCCATACTCAAAAGAGTCCTCATTACATTTATTGTCACGATTATTTAACGAATAGTGAGGACTACTAATGCTATCTTCGGACCATCACTCTTTTCCCAGACTAAATCCCGATTATATTCTCATTTCACAGAAGAAACGGTGAAAGAAAGGGTGAGCTCAACTAGCCGATGAAGAAATATTATAACTAAGATAATGCGAATAAATTATCAATAGTCTTCAACAATGTTAAACCGATAAAATACAATAGACAACCAGTTTAATCTAAGAATGGTGGAATATCGCAATCCATTAAAAGAGTCAAGTAGAAAATAAAGTCTACTATCTTTTAGGTTTTAAAGGTTTTCATCAATTTTATCACTAAGACTCGGTTTAATGAATAAACCACAATATCTAATCATCCACATACCACGGTCGAGGATTTTCATCAAATTATCAATGGTCATGACTATACTTGAATCACCCCGGTCTTAATCATACCAAAACTATCCATCAACTTGCATTCTGACAGACTCATCGAGGACTTTTGTCACATCATTTATATCAAGCCATGATTATACCGAATGATCCCCTGGTAATAATCATACTAAGTTCATCGATGCACGTAAGCGAAAGATAACATAATATAACATGAGGATGATGACAATGACATAATAATTCAATAAAACAAGTTCACGAATTAATTTATTCGTGAACTAATAACGTCCAAATTGTCAACATGATCTTTGCTTTGTAGAGTAAAATTCAAGAATGCTCGGAAAAAATATTTCCATGAAAAGATCTTTGGATGAAACGCAAATATCAAGGATATTCTACTAATTTCATGGAGTATAGAAGTCAAAGTTTTAACCAATTGGGTATAATAAAGAATGGAATAACAAAGGAAATCACCATGCGTGCGATTACCCGCGCAGGCGAGTTATTCCAACAGAAATAATAATAACGGAACGAGTCGTGAAATTCACACAAGCGGGATGTTCCAACGAGAATAATAAAGATGGAACCCGGATCCGGTGTAAAACACACGATAGGATATTCCAACGGAATGATAAAGATGGAACCGAATTAATGTATTGTAAAACACACGAGGATGTGTTCAATGAGAATAATAGAAGAATGTCACCAAGTATAGGGTAAACCACGATATGAGATTATGTATAGGGTATCACAGCGTATCTGAGTTATTCAAATGAGAATAATAAAGAATGAAATAACGAGAGGGATTTCACCAAGTATAGGGTATATCTGGCAGTATACGAGTTATTCAAATGTAATAATAAAGAATGGAATAATGAAGTTCTCTTCATGAATAAGAAAGAATAACACCCTTTACAGAATTACAAATAAATAATACCCTTACCTTAGAAGAACCGAATATTGGAAAAGTGAAGTAGCGAGAATACTTTTCTTCTTTCTCTCTATAGTTTCCCTCTCTAGAGTTTGATGAATTAAAAGAAATAATGAAGGAATGAGCTTTCTATTTATAGAAAAAGCGAGGGTGTCTCTTGGTCTTAACAGAGGGTTAAAATGACTCTTGGTAATATTGAAGAGACAACTACTATTTCTTGAAAGGTAATTAACCTTGGAACAATCAAGAGGTAGTTAACTCTTGGTAATATTGAAGGGACAACTACTATTTGCGAAGGGGTAATTACTATTGACGAAGGTAATTACTATTGAAGAAGGTAATTACTATTGACGAAGGTAAATACTATTGACGAAGGTAATTACTATTCACAAAGGTAATTACTATTCACAAAGGTAAATACTATTGATGAAGGTAAATACTATTGACGAAGGTAATTACTATTCACAAAGGTAAATACTATTGACGAAGGTAATTACCATTCACAAAGGTAATTACTATTCACAAAGGTAAATACTTTTGACGAAGGTAAATACTATTGACGAAGAGACTCTTAGATGATGACATATGGGCCCCCCCATAAAATAATCAAACTTACCACAAATGATTTTATTTTTAATCAACACATATTTAATCTTTCAACAATTATTATTCATTTATAACTTGTCGTCTCAATTAATAATATAACATATTATACAGATGATACTGTGACAATAATTGAATCAATAATATAAGAGATATGATCGAAATTCTTTGTGCGATAATTGAGTATAGCTAAGTGACTTCTCACGTAAGCATCAATAATCAATCTGGTGTGTACTACTTATGCAACCACGCATTATTCTTGTACTTTTACTACCGGTAGTTCAACGGTTTTAACGGTAACACCTCTGCTAGTTATTTTTATAGAAAGATAATTTTGTCATTTTCTAACTACGACAATACTTACATTGTGGGGTCCACCATTGATTGAGTAGTCGTCTGAATATTCCCCAAATCAAAAAGAATATTCCAGGCCAAACGAATATTTTATAACAACTTGCTTACTTTTGCAAAATTTATAAATATTACCCACAACTATAACATTATATCAAATTTATTCCATAATATTCAAAAATAATATTTATAGAAAATTCATCTTTATTTATAAAAGCTGGGGTCTTACATGAGTAATATTATTTCGTCTCATATTCCTGATTATATCCTCATTCTGTTAAAGTATTGCTTCTATACTCCATGAAATTAGTAGAATATCCTTGATATTTGCGTTTCATCCAGTATCTTTTCATGAAAATATTATTATGAGATTTCTTGATAATTATTGATCTTTTCATGCCGGAATACTATTCATGAGTTACTATTTACCCAGTTACTATTCACTCAAATATTATTCACAAGGGTATTCGTGGCACTTTTCATGCCGGGGTACTATTAATGAGGTACTATTCCTGAAGTACTATTCACCCGAAAAATATATTTCTTTTTTGTCCAAATTATTTTTCATACATGAATATTATTATTGAATTTTACTCCACAAAGCAGTATCATATTTATAATTTGGATATTTTTTAAACTCTAGATAAATTTAAAATCTTTAATATTTATCCTTGATTTTGTTTGATTAATGCTTATATCATTGTCATCATCCTCATGCTTATATTGTGATGAAAGTCATCTTTGGCTTACGTGCATAGATGGACTTGGTATGATTATGACTAGGGATCATTTGATATAATCATGACCCGTAATGTTACAAATGATGTGGTAAAAGTCCTCATTGGCCCGTAGTGCATTGACGGACAGTTGTTGGTATGATTATAACCAAAGATTATTCGGTATAATCATGACCATTGATGATTACATGAATATCCTTGGCCCTTAGTGTAGGGATGATTCGATGATGTGGTTTATATTATTGTCGAGTCTCAATGATAAAGTTGATGAAAAACTTTTTAAATCATAGAAGATAGTAGATATCATGCTCTGCTTGACTCTTCCAATGGATTGCTTGTTCCGCTGGAGTTAAACTTGTTGTTTATTAGTTTAACACTGTTGAAGGCTAACGATAATTTATTCTGCATTATCTTAGTCATAATATTTCTTACTGGTCTAGTTGAGCTCACCCTATTGTTTTCATTGTTCTCTTTAGGAAATGAGAATGTAGCTGAGAGTAGTCGGAGAATGGAGTGACAGTCCGAGATGGTTATTTTAGTAGTCCTCACTACTTAGTGTGATAATAAATGTAATGAGGATTGAATTTGAGTTTGGATATTGTCTATGAGACAATATTCATGTAAAAACTCAGCTATGTTTTGTCGTATTTTTACACGACAGTTGTATTAAAGAAGTTTGTATTTGATTTCTATACCATGTATTTGGCGACTCGGAATGGGTTATGTATACCTATTTTGGGGGAGTCACAGTTGGTATCAAAGCTTAGGGATATGATCCCCGGCTAAGATGTGAGACAAGAAATAGGAGGGGAGAGACGGGTAATTCCTTCGCTAGTATGACCTACCTAAGTTTATTTGGTATTTATTTGGTCGGTCAGAGAATATGAATAATATGTGAAATGTCAATTAACCCTTATTTTGTGATAGTGTTTGAAAATGGCATCTGAAAATGTTGAGATTAGTAATGAAGCACATGAGACCGTTGAGTCACCAACGATCAATACCCAGGATAATGTGCAATAGGAAGACAATAATCCTCAGGTAAACAACAACACCGATCAAATAATGAACGATGGGATGTTCAGAGGTTTTATGCAATTCATGCAACATCAGGCGAGAGCGGCTCCTGTTCAAAATGCAGGTGGAAACACTAGCAACTCACAGATGGTCACCGCTAAGCAATTCAAGGAGTTGGGACTATCTCGGAGTTTTGGGAATGCGGAACCACTTAAGGTGGAGACGTGGATAAAGCGGATCAACAAGATATTTAAAGTCTTGGGATGCTCCGAGAGCAAAGGTTCCCTTTGCCACCTTCATGTTGAGAGGAGAAGCAAATTATCGTGGGAATCGATAAAAGCGTACTCGACTGCCAGACTCAAAATGTCTTGGGACAAGTTCGAAGAGTCGCTCAATGACAAGTACTTTCCCGAAAGTATTCGTCACATGAAGGAGGTGGAGTTTATCAAGTTGGAGCAAAA